>APFE030465643.1:35679-158175 GCA_000404065.3 Pinus taeda
CCTCACTCTCTCTCCTTATATAAGGAAAATACAATTGATACAAATACATGGTTTCATGAATCAATTCTGATTTTGAATCAGAAATCTCTCAACCTCTCCTAAAAAATCTCTTCAATCCCTCCCTTTTCTAAACTAACACTAAATAAAGCTTTTAAAATCTCTCATACTCTATTCTAGTCAAATAAATCCAACTATTTGGCCTGATCTCCATACAAGGAGGATCACTCAGCCACCTACACCCTATCCTCATATTTAACAATAAATAAACACTCTCATAAAATTAATAAAATTATTTTCTTCCAACCCCTTGTTAGTCACAACATGTGACCATGCTATCACATTGCTGACTAGCCTAAATGCTCCTGCATCACATGGTAATGTTAAAAATTTAAAGAAAATGATGAAAATAAATGAGAATGTCACACTTTTACTTTAAGAATTTAACATTACCATGAATTGCATATCAATACTAGGGCCATAGGCTTGATCATTAGGCCGCCCCACTCAAAAATTCTTGTTTCTTTGAAAAAAAAATTGCATTTGGAATGTGTTTGCAATTTGTTGTTGTTGTTGTTGTTATTTCTTTTTTCTTTTATTGAAAAAAGCTAGGTTGCTTCATGCGGGAGCAAATTTCTGCAGTGCGCTCCCAAGGTTGCTCTTGATGTGCTTCCGAAGGGAGTGCGCTTCGGGAGCGGATTCGAGGAGGGGGGCTGCTCCCCCGCAACCCTGCTCCTCAGTGTCACCCGAACATGAGTGGTCAGGACTCCAAAGTTCCTTGCAGATGAAGCAAAGAACTTTTCTCCTCAACTCATTCTTACTGCATGGTTGGTCACCACAAATCCTCCGCAACTCCTCCTAGGTTAGCTGCGTTCTGAAGAATTTCTTTTTTTGCTCAGCCACCCTTTTGGCTAGGTCATAGGCAACTGGTGAGACAACTTGTGTCTTCATCTAAATGGCTAACAATTTGGTCTGCCACTGTTTGCGAATGATGCCACCTTCAACTAGTAATGAAGATAAGATATCTCGCATGTTGGCTTTTACCTCCTCAGGGTGATGCTCTCCGAGGTTGGTGAAGAAGAATTGGCCCATCTGAAGGATCAAATCATCCTTCTCTAGATCAAGCATGACTACGTAGGATCTGATTTTGGCCATGGTGTCTACGATTACGAGCCTTATATCAAAGTTTGAGCTCTGGGTGTCATGTAATCCTGAATAACACTCTACAATCAATTGAAAGACCTCTCATGATGTCATCATTATAGGGAGGAAATGGTGCTTCTATCCTCAGAATATCGCTAAAACAGGTTGTGATGATAAGCTCGACCTTTTACCTAGATGCTCCAAGAATCTGGCTTGTACCAATGCAAACATAGCTGGCTCTAGAGCCCAATTTAAACTCCAATTAATTTTGATCCACCTTGGAAAGATAAGATTCCAACTCTTCCAATGTGAGGTCATCTCTTGATCTTCCAACCTTTATAAGTCTGGC
Source organism: Pinus taeda (assembly GCA_000404065.3). Classification (NCBI taxonomy): domain Eukaryota; kingdom Viridiplantae; phylum Streptophyta; class Pinopsida; order Pinales; family Pinaceae; genus Pinus; species Pinus taeda. The sequence continues at coordinate 37,169 of APFE030465643.1, forward strand.
CCAAGTACGAAAAGCCAATCCCCCACTTATTTTTCCTTTTGGAAGTCCCTCAGATGCCTCTATTAGAGCAAATTATGTACCTTCCTGGAGAAGGGTCTGTTGTTCTGTTTGGGTGCATGGTGTTTCAAAAAACTAACTTTTGCACTGTTCAATCTTGTCAATTTGTTTAGGAGTTCCTCCATGGTTTAGCCCAATGATGACAAGAACATTTGTGATAATGAGGCCAATGTTTTCCGAGTTTGTTGTATTTCTCAGTGAAGTGTTTTGGCGAACAATTTGTTGATTGTAAAATTCCCCTCCTATCTAGTCTCAAAGTTTTAACATCTTCTGGGTTCGTATTTCAAATTTCTCATTGTTGCCTTCCATCAAACAGTTTAATTGTGCCCTGTTGGTCTATTAGCTTATCTCCTCAATTCTTCTTTGGTTATGGCAGCCTTTATACTCTAGCAAAAATCACCTAGATTTGGTCGTTGAGTTGGCATGCAGTCCCAAAGTGAAGCTACAACCTCGCTGGTATCTACAGAAAGGGTCTTCGAATACATCAACCTGATTTCCAGAGCTCGTGGTCATACATAGGAATGGGTCACGACCCTCTGGAGTTTAGTCTCACGCCCAACATATGTAATATTTGTTGCCTATAATAGATTTCTTCTCCATGAGTCACACATTCCAGTCCCCACCATCCCTTCATACGTTGCCCGAAATGAGGGAGAAAAAACATTGTTCAACAGTTTGAGGCACTCGTGGCTTCACTAGATGCTCGAACTGACCTCCCACAGAGAGAAATCGAGCCACTACTTGTCACAACCAATGACCATGATGAGAGTAACTCCTTCCAGATTCAAACTTGGTCCCTGTTTGGTTTTGAAGCTCGATTTCCAAGGCACAAAATTTCAAGTAGCAAAGGTAATGGCAACTCTTCCTTCCCACAAAAGGGAACTCAACCCAGAGATAAGGTATCTCGTCTAGCAATAGAGACAAGGAGATTCACTTCTCTTCTCTTAGGGAATCTCCTCCAACTATGAGTCTCGTCCAACAAGAGAAAGGAAAGACTCGAACTCTGTATATACTCCAGAAATCATTCAGTGGCACAAGGGAAATCGTTTACCAGTGACCAGAACTTGTCCCTTATTCTTTCCCAGCCACGACACAATTCTCTTCTATACAAGAAAATTCGGCCCCTAAGGAAATTTTAACTTGGTATGCTATTGAAGATAGTCAAATAAATGGAAGCTTCGTCCCCTTCATGGAGATGAAATTCGACCTAGACATTTTATGCCTGGTATAAGAAAGCAATGTTGGAATTGGCTTTCTAGTGTTGAAATTTGTAACTAGGTTCGGTCTTCATAATATTTTATGTACTCTTGTTTCTAAATATTTGATGTAAAAGAAAAAGGAAAATTATTATTATTTTATAGCATGGATTTTATGCTCAAGTTTAAATTGTTCTAGGTCAAAGCACCCATTGTGTGCTTCTAGGTTTTTGTCATAGAGTCAAGAAGTTAAGAGAGTCATTCTCACATGATTGGACCCTATTGGGTAGGTTGTAACTATTGAAGAATCTAGGGCAAAGTAGTGTAGTGTGATTCTTCGTTACTTGATAACAATTTGTGGAGTCTTTTTACTTTTCTTGTTAGCTTATTCTTCTTCTTCTTCTTCTTAGTGCATATGTATGTACTTCATCAAATTGCTATCAAAACATAAAAACAAGAACACAAGATTTGGCTCTTTGCAACGGCCAAAGCCTCTTTTCTATTGAGAGGAAAACCCTTCAGTGAATTTCTCTTATTGAAGCTTCTTTTGATCAATGCCAAACCCTAGACCCCTGACAATGAGATCCTCCAAGCACAAGTCAAGTCTTCACTCCTTTCTGCACCATGTACTCCAACACTTCTTCCGACACTTTGTTTCCGGACACTTCGTCCTCATTCCTTCGACACTTCGCTCTTCTTTCAATTTCTTAGTAACCTTGTTGCACTTGCTCTAGAGAAGGTGTCTTTCCCTTATGATGATCCTTCATTCTCCAACCAAATGAGCTCCTTCTTCAAAGTGTAGGTGCAGACTGGAAGTGACTATTTGGCAACCCTAAATTCTCGCACTTGTGACTGTTGTTGCCTCTTTTCCTTCTTTGTTTGAGTGCCCTTCTTCTTTGCTTGGGGGTCCTTCTTCCATGTTAGAGTAGTAGGCCTTGTAGGCCTAGTTTCAGCCCCAACCGAGGGTGGATGTATGACTGTGGTTTACTATTGTCCTAGCCGCAAGAACAACTCTCAGATTTCCGCACATGTGATTGTAGTAGTCCTTGGAACAGCCTTCAAGACTTCGATATTGAATCCTCTCACTTTGCTGCCTTTGGGGACCACCTCACTTTGTTGTGCTTACCTTCTTCTTCGCTGATTTCAGAGCAATTGTTGTACGTTTTATGAGGAGTGGACAACCTGTATAAATAGAGGTCTATCCCTCCTCTTTAGGCTGACTAGACACTTCTTTAGGCCGACTTGTCTAGCTGCTTGTAGGCCGACTTGTAGAGTGGACTTCGGATGGTTCTTTGATGGAGTAGAGAGCTTGAATGAGCTTATTGATTGTGCCATTGATAAGAGGAGACTTGTGACTTTGCTTGGAGGTGTTCTCTTGACCATAATACATATACATACAAGTTATAACATCCCCTTAATGACTTCAACTTATTATTTTGACTATTTGACTCACCTATAACACTTTAAATAGTGCTGGACCTATTTTCAATGAGCAGGAAACTCATTGACATATATTATAAATATAATATTTCTTTTTCTTGAATAAATACAAATATCAAAAGTACATTTCTAAAGACCGAACCTAGTTACCTTTCCTTCAACACTCCCTCTTAACTAGGGATGTTAATTTATGGTATGTTCTATGCTTAGTGCAGTTTACTTCGATTTCTTCTTATTAGCCACTATTTAGCAATCACATAAACATAATGTAAAATGTTGATAGAACATTAATAGATCGACACAAAACAAGCCAAGACATGAGACACCAGATGTGGCGGCTAGCCAGGGACAAACCCCAATGTGGGGAAACCCTTTGATCAATTCTTCTTTAGTCTTCAATAGTTCAACAAAGAGAAATAGTACAAATTCATAAATTTGTAATTTTATGACAACAGCGACAAACCCTAACCAGTAAAGTCAAATCTGGTCAAACAAGATGAAATTGACCTTCAATGTGTTTGGTCAATTTCCTGGTCATCTAGTCCTCCAAAAGCAAGAAGAAGCAACCCATAAACAACCCCAAAAACACAGTCAAACTGTAGTCAACTGAAGTCAACCTGCTGCCCCAAACTAGGGTAGTCAACGTTGGTCAAACCAAAGGTAAGATTGTCTCGGTTTGCATGCCAAAAATTGCGCATGCCTAGGATAGGCTGCCACACCAAAATCACACTCCTAAAAAGTCAATGCTTGGTCAACGTTGCCCAAAATGTCTTGCTGTAGCTTTTGCGTCCTCCTGCATCCTCCTTCCTCACCCTTATGCGTCCTCCTTCCCACGTGTGGGCTTCTCTTCCTTGTTTGTAAACCCAATCAACTAAAGAGAGAAGAGTGCGTGAGAGATGAGATGAGTGAATAATGACTTAACCTCACTTGTATTTATATGATACGCTGGGCATGTGTGCCACACATTTAGCTGCTGGTCGACCTTGACAATTTGTCAAGTAAATATAAATAAATTCATATCTCCATAAATACTTGTCGGAATCAGATGATCATTAGATCAATCCTACACCTTTCAATGAGAGGAATCAAGGAAAAATACTAACTGCCATAAATAAGATGACCCACATGGAGTTTGGCCCTAGTTGCCTATTTTAACAAGGGAGGTATTCATACAACATTACAAGGTGTTTTGCTGTTATCAATCTTGAAGAATTCATATAAGAGAAACTGGATTAGCAATCCATCCGTTATAGCATCATATCCATTAGCATTGTCATAGTGCAAGGCCTTGACTAGCAACTCCATCTCTTTACGAGACCATGAGCTACAATGCTGGCGAGACCAATGATTTATAGACACCTTCATCATTGTCTCTCAAGGTACATACCCACCCGAGTGTTCTCCAAGTATGACCTTCTAGGACTATTCTTATCTTGGGTTCCCAACCCTCAAAGAATATCGGTCCTCTTGCCTACTCTTGTCTTGGATGTCCTACACATCCTCAAAGAGTATCAGATGCCAGATGATTACCTAATCCTTCCATTCTTTCTTCCTAAGTGAAGACAAGAATGTTGTGTCTATCTTGTGTCTACATTTCCATTCATGGCCTTCATCTAGACTTACGACTGTTAGTCCTGGTCTAGTGCATGACCCATGAAATGGAAAACACAATTTTCACTCCTTTGTAATCAGGGGTGATCCAAAACTTCCCCTTGATCAGGGACCTGTCAGAGCTCCCTCTTAATTGGGGACTCTTTGCTTCATCAGCAACTTCTTCTTCGTGGGTCCTTCTACTGTTTGATCTCCTTTCTTTCTTGATGTCATGAAGTCTTTGTTCGAATTTCTTCTAGGTAGGGCACCATCCATTGATCACTTTCCTTCTTGGTTTGTCATGTCATTGCTTCGTGGAAAGTGACTATCAGGTTTTCTTGTCATCTTGGCTACTCCTTTGTCATCTTGTCCATGCTTCAGAATACTCTTCTCATGGATGCTTCATAGTACTTTCTAGGTTACATGCTTTGACCTAGTTGCCCATCATGACTTCATCCTGATATTGCTTCAACATTGCTTTTTCTTTTGTTGGATGGCTTCTTCATCACAACATCTCTGTAGAGTAGAATTAGTTATCTGCACCTTTTGTATCTCCAAGGCCATCATAGGTGTCAAGGGTCCTTTCTTTATCAGAGTTGTCCTACCTTCTTTCGAGAGGTATCTTTAACGCCTTTGTTAGATAGTGATTCTCGACGATCATGGTGTTCTTCACATGCTTGATCTCTTTTCTTCATTTGCTTCTCCTCAGATGGATAGGTCAACCATCTAATGCTTCTTGTGAGAGCATTCCTTCATTGCTTGCTTTCTGGACTTGTCAGCATTTCTTTTGCTTCTTAGTCAACAATCTTATGCTCCTTATGTGAGCATATTCTTCTGTTGACCTTCATCGCATTGGAGTGCATGCCTTCGAGCATGTCCTTGGTGAAAGAGATTCTTTCATGCTTGATCATGTTATAGAACTATACCCATGACTCAATAATATACAAATGATAACATGACTTAAACTTTGATGCATACATACCTCATCTTGATTCTCCTTTGATCACTCTTGCTTCATTTGATTGACCTTGGTTTGGCCGTTCTTGCTTCATCTTAGCTTTCCTGCATATCATCCTTTTTCTTGAATCCCATGAATGGGATTCCCAATGAGACATCTGCCTTGGTTCATGAACCTTCTTTTGAAGGTTTCATCATAGGATCTTAAAGATCCTCGCCTTGCAAATGTTTCCTTTCTTTTGATGATGTAGGTCTTCTAAGATTCTTGTCATGATCAATTTTCTTTCATCATGTATGAGGTCCTATACTAGGTATGCTTCTTCTACATGAATATCTTGAGCTATATTTGCCATGCTCCTATATTCTAGAATAAATGCTACATCTACATGAGTGTCTAGAACTCTATGTACATCATGTTGCTAGATTTTAGAGGATGCTTCTAGCCATGCAATTTTAATTTATTCCTACATGCTCCTATTCTACTCAAAACTTTGAAAGAAGTCTTTACTTTTGCTTCTTTCCTCCTCCTCTCATCTCTTGCGTTATGTGAGCTTCTTCCCTCTTCCTTTTGTTGTTGTTGCCCTTCTTAAGCTTAGGACAATTCCTTTTGTAATGTCCATATTCTTGGCATCCAAAGCATTGGATCTTGGACATGTTCTCGTTGTTTGTTCTTCAAGGACCAAACTTGCCAAATTTACTCTTTCGTTTGGCCATTATAGCAAATGCTTGCTCCTTTGATCCCACATCTTCCTTTGCCTTAAGTTTGGTTTCCTCTGTTCTGCATAGAGACCATATTTCACTGAGAGTGGTTGCTTCCTTCTTGGCATATATGCTTGATGTGAAGTTTCCCCACTCCTCAGGTAGAGCATTGAGTACTATAGTTGTCATTTCTCTGTCAGACATGACTTCCCTAAGATCTTGAAGTTGATCTCTCATTTCAGAGATTTTCATGAAGTAGGGAGCTATCCCTTCCTCTGTTATCTTCATCTTGTACAATTCATTCCTCAGAGATATTACTTCTCCAGTTGTGGATACTGAGAATAGCTCTACTAGCTTATCATAAATTTCTTTGGATAGCTCAAACTTGGAGACATATAGAATGAGAGAGTCTTTGATTGATTCTATCAGAATCCTTCGAATTCTTGTCTCATCCTTATTGTACTTGGCTAAGGCTTGAGTCTACTCCTTAGCAGGGATAGTGATATTCCCTTTGACATGCTCTAGGAGTTCATTCTCCTTGAGTAGTAGATCATTCCTCTTCTTCCATGCAAGAAAGTTATTGGTACCTACCAATTTATTGCTCTCCTTGCAAAAAGATATTGAAATATATTTAGAAGGGGACATGTACTTACTTGGTAGATTTTGAGATGTAATGGAATTGCTTCCTCCTTGAAGGCTTGATGGCTTGTCTTCCCTGGATCTTGATGCTCTTCAAGTTGCCTTCTTCAAGTGGACTTGCTTGATGATGACTTGTAGCTTGATGTAGGTCCTGCTTCAATTTGCTTGTCTTTGTAGGTGCCTTTATGTAAGGCTCTTCTTCTACCTTTGTAGACCTTCTTGGTGAATGATAGATTGTAGACCCTTCTTGTCCTTGAAGTGATTGAGACTTCTAGGCTTGATGCTTCCCATTGCTGAGTGTTCTTGAGTTGCCCTTTCCTTGATGTGTCACCTAACGCTTTGATACCATGTTGAAGAATCTAGGGCAAAGTAGTGTAGTGTGATTCTTTGTTACTTGATAACAATTTGTGGAGTCTTTTTACTTTTCTTGTTAGCTTATTCTTCTTCTTCTTCTTCTTATTAGTGCATATGTGTATACTTCATCAAACTGCTATCAAAACATAAAAACAAGAACACAAGATGTTGGCTCTCTGACAGGGCCAAAACCTCTCTTCTCTTGAGAGAAAAACCCTTTAGTAAATTTCTCTTATTGAAACTTCTTTTGATCAATGCCAAACCCTAGACCCCTGACAATGAGATCCTCCAAGCACAAGTCAAGTCTTCACTCCTTTCTGTACCATGTACTCCGACACTTTGTTTCCCGACACTTTGTCCTCCTTCCTCCAACACTTCGTTCTTCTTTCAATTTCTTAGTAACCTTGTTGCACTTGCTCTAGAGAAGGTGTCTTTCCCTTATGATGATCCTTCATTCTCCAACCAAATGAGCTCCTTCTTCAAAGTGTAGGTGCAAACTGGAAGTGACTGTTTGGCAGCCCTAAATTCTCGCACGTGTGATTGTTGTAGCCTCTTTTCCTTCTTTGTTTGAGTGCCCTTCTTCTTTGCTTGGGGGTCCTTCTTCCACATTAGAGTAGTAGGCCTTGTAGGCCTAGTTTCAGCCCCAACCGAGGGTGGATGTGTGACTGTGGTTTACTGCTGTCCTAGCCGCAGGAACAACTCTCAGATTCCGCATGTGTGACTGTAGTAGTCCTTGGAACAACGTTCAAGACTTCGATGGTGAACCCTCTCACTTCGCTGCCTTTGGAGACCTTCTCACTTCGTTGTGCTTACCTTCTTCTTCGTTGATTTCAGAGCACTTGTTATACGTTTTATGAGTAGTGGACAACCTCTATAAATAGAGGTCTATCCCTCCTATTTAGGCTGACTAGATAGTTCTTTAGGCTGATTTGTCTCACTGCTTGTAGGCCGACTTGTAGAGTGGACTTTGGATGGTTCTTTGATGGAGTAGAGAGCTTGAATGAGCTTATTGATGGTGCCATTGCTTGGAGGTGTTCTCTTGACCATAATACATATACGTACAAGGTATAACATGCCCTTAATGTCTTCAACTTATTCTTTTGAATATTTGACTCACCTATAACACTTTAAATAGTGTTGGACCTATTTTCAACGAGCAAGAAACTCATTGACATATATTATAAAAATAATATTTCTTTTTTCTTGAATAAATACAAATATTAGAAGTACATTTATGATGACGGAACCTAGTTACCTTTCCTTCAACAATAACAAATCAAAATAATTTATTTTGAGTCAAAAGTGTCAAAATACCCCTCCAAGACCAAGTCGGTTTGGTAGTAAAGAATTCGTCCTCATTAGGGCTATTTGTCCTCCTTGAAAGGCTATATATAAGAAACCATTCGACTTCATTTGGAGACTCACTCACTCATTCAATCAAGGAAGCGAAGACAAGAAGCAAGAGGGGAAGTGAAGGCCTAAAAGAAAGAAGGAAAGACAAAATTTTGATTTTCTCTCTATCTCACACGTGCAAAGGAGGTTAGGGTTTCTGCAACTACAAGGACGAAATTTCTGAATTATAAAAGAAGGGATGAAATCTGAAGTAACAAAGTCAAGTTGATCATCTACAAGCCTTTGAAGAAGAAACAACCCAAGCAAAGGAAGGAGGAAGCCTAAAAGAGCCCTAATCACTAACACATGCGAAGTTGTAGAACTGCAGTGAGGGTCGAAGTTTGTTGCTGGGGGTGGAAGTTGAGCATTTGAAAGAGATTTGACTTGATTTGACTTGGTGAAGAGAAGCACATCCTCATGAATGTTGAATTGGTCTTGGAAGGGTCTTAATCTTGGGTCTAAGGGTTTTGTAATTCATCATTTGAAGATTCTATAAGAAGAAAAGAGATTTTTGTGGGTTTTCCTCTCTAGGAGAGGTTTTGGCTCTGGCTTGCAACCTTCGTCTTGTGTCCATTTGTTCTATTGATCTTCATGTTTTGGTAGCTATTTGATGATAAGAACATTCTAATAATAAGAGAATAAGAAACTAATCACAAAGAAAAGTAAAAGAATATCACAAGCAATTATCAAGTTAAAGAGAAATCACTTCAATTTAAGCCCTATTGATTTCTCAACATGGTATCAGAGCTAAGGTTCACAAAGGGCATAATGAAGATCACTACCTCCTTGAAGAAGTCATTGAAGGTCTCATTGAATCGGTTCTCTATGATGTCAAAACATCTCAAGCAAATCATCAAAGAATTTGGGGATCTCCTATTGTCTATCAAGAACTATATGACAAAGACCTCCTCTACAAAGGATTTGAATGAAGGACTATTCTTAGCTTTTACATGTACTTTTGAAGATGAGAACATATGGGTAATAGACAGTGGAGTTTGTAGACATATGACAGGTGAACATGGCTAACTTAAGACCCTATCAAAAGGAATATCTTCTCATTCAGTCGAACTTGGAGATAAAAAGAGTTATGCAGTAAGAGGAATTAGATCAACCACGTTGGAGTTGGAAGATGGAGGAAACATACATCTCAACAACATTCTATATGTCCCAGGTTTGAAGAAAAACTTAATTTCCATTTCTTGTCTAGAAGATAAAGGAGATAGAATTGCTTTTGTTGATGGAAAAGTTATGGTATGGGGTAAGGGCTCTAGCATTAATAATGCAAAATTCATTGGGATTTGTGAGGGAAGGCTCAATAGATTACTTACACCTCTCTCTCAAGCCTTAGTTCACCTTGAAATCAGCCCATGTGAACTTTGGCATAGAAGGTTTGGACACCTTCATTACAAAATCTTACCATCTTTAAACTTAATGGTGAATGGCATCCCTGAACTAAAGGAAGATCATGAAGGAGTTTGTAAGGGATGTGCATTAGGCAAAAATGTGAAGAAACCTTTTGGAAGTAGTATTACAAGATCTAGGGAAATTTTGGATCTCATTCACTTTGATGTTTGTGGTCCTATGGCTACAAAATCTCTTGGAGGTCATTTGTACTATGTAACTTTAATTGATGATCACTCAAGAAAGACCTGGATTTATCTTCTTGAGTCCAAGGGTGAAGTATTTGATAAATTTAAAGAATTCAAGGCAAAAGTGGTGAATCTTACAGAAAGAAAGATAAAAGTGCTAAGATCTGACAATGGAGGGGAATACACATAAAAAAAACTCATAGCTTTTGGTAAGGAGGCTGGAATTAAGAGGGAGTTGATAGTTTTATACAATCCTGAACAAAATGGAGTAGCAGAAAGAAAGAATTGTACAATTGAAGAATGTGTTAGAGCTATGTTACATGATCAAGACTTACCTCAATTTCTGTGAGGTGAAGCGTCCAAAACAACAATCTATATTCAAATCCGAAGTCCCCAGAGGATACTTGACAACATGACTCCTGAAGAAGCGTTTACCGGAAGAAAGCCATGTGTAGATCATCTTTGAATATTTGATTGCCATGTCTACATTCACATTTCAAAAGATAAAAAGAAAAAATTGGATGCTACAAGCATGAAGGGCATATTTGTTGGTTATAATGCCTCATCAAAGGCATATAGAATCTACATCAAGGAAGGACACTGAATTGAAGTAAGAAGAGATGTGATTTTTGATGAAAAAAATGCCTACAAGAAGTCTAAAGATCTCCTTATTGATTATGATGATGAAGATCTACCAATATTTGCAGAAAGTCCAACGGAAGAAGATAATATTCCCAATTATGAAGAAGAAGGTCCTAATGAACCTGTGCAGGAAGTTATAATCCTTGAAACTCATAAGAGATCCACTTGGTTAACATCAACTCTTCAAGAAGCAGAAGGACATGCTGTAGCTAAAGGAACATTCAGGGAAAGTACAAAGCCTAAAAAATATTTAGGGTATGTAGCCTATATGACAAAGTTAATTGAAGCAAAACCATTCACTTTTGAAGAAGCTATCAAACATCAAGAATGGAAAGATGCCATGAAAGAAGAATATCAGTCTATATTGAAAAATGTAGTTTGGGAAATCATTCCTAGGCCAAATGAAAAATCTGTTGTACCTTCCAAATGGCTCTACAAGATTAAGCATGTAGCAGATGGAAGCATTTACAAGTACAAAACAAGGTTTGTGGCTAGGGGTTTCTCTCAACAAGAAGACATTGACTATGAAAAAACATTTGCTCCTACAACAAGATACACAACAATAAGATCATTAATCTCTTTGGCAACAACTATGGGATGGAACATCCATCAAATGGATGTCAAGACAACTTTCCTGAATGGTACCATTGATGAAGAAGTATATATTGAGCAACCCTTGGGATTTGAAGTACATAGTAAAGAAACTCATGCCTGTAGGTTGAAGAAGGCACTTTATGGCCTTAAACAAGCCCCAAGGGCTTGGTATCCTAGGATGGATTTGTATCTACTAAGGATTGTTTTTTCAAGGAGTTCTTCGGATACAAATAGTGCAGGATGAACCAATGATCATTCTTCTATATGTGGATGACCTACTCATAATACGTGTGGAAAGTTGTATTCAAGAATGCAAGAAACAATGGGCAACAAAATTCCATATGAAGGATCTAGGGCTTATGCATTATTACTTGGGGTTGGAGGTTTGGCAAAAACTTGACGAAATATATCTAGGCCAAGGAAAATATGTGATTAAGATGCTACTAAAGTTTGGCATGATGGATAGCAAATCGATGACAATTCCCATGATCACCAATTTGAAGAAGTTGAGAAGTTCAGAATTAAGCCTTGTAGATCCCACACGTTATAGATAATTGGTTGGCTCTCTGAAGTATCTTATAAACACACATCCAGACATATGTTTTGCATTAAATATTCTCAACCAATTTCAGATGGAGCCTAGACATGATCATTGGATAGCAGCCAAACATATATGATGGAAAGAAGTATGATCTCTAGTCATCAATCTTGCTTCTTTTTGACCACATGATGTCCATAATTTCTCAAATGAAGGAGCTTCTTTCCAACTGCTTATGTTTGCTGCAAATGCATCCCATGATCTAGGGAGACCATTGAGTGCTGTAGTCACAAGTTCTTGATCGAGAATTGATTCTCCAATAGTTTGAATTTGATCTCTTATTTGCGAAATCTTCACAAAATACGAAGCCACAGTGTCGTCATTAGTCATCTTTATATTTCAGAGCTTATTCTTTTAACTCATTGATTGACCAACATTCTTGATAGTGTAGATATTTATTAGGGCATCATACATCTTCTTGGTGGTCTTGTGCTTTGCAATGTAGGGAATGAGATGATCTTTAATGGAGTCCACTATTAGACTCATAGAAGTAATGTCATCCTCCTTAAACTTCTCTTTTCCAACTGCATCAGTTGGTTCTGTAGTCTTTCCTATCACACTATCCAACAATTTGTTTTTGGCAAGAATGAGATCTACTTTAACTTTCCAAGCTCTGAAGTTTGATGCTTCCTCTAGCTTGTTTTTGGATTTCATGGAGGAAGCTATAGATGCCGATGTACAAGAATGACTTTAATAAAATGCTCTCTCTAGGGTTTCTGCAAGAGTGATATCAATGTACCTTCCTTCTGTCACCAAAGCTCTGATACCATGTTGAGTTTCTAGTGCAATTAGGGTTAGCATAATATTTTTAAAATTCCGATAATCACTTTTGATGTAAATCTTTTTTCAACTTGTTCCAGTATATCAGTTAACAATTACACTTCAGAAATTCAACAATAAAGAACAATAGAACAATAGAGATACAATGCACAAAAGAGAAACAAGATTTACGCTGGGAAAACCCACTACGGGGATAAACCCAACAACCTTTTCAATAGAGAAATTCTTCTTGTTCAATGAGAGACACACCTAGACCTATGGTCAAACTTGGTCTTCTCCTCCAAGTGAAGTCACCCAAACTGATCCTTCACTTTGCTCTTGATCCTGCACTTCTAGAATTTTGGCCCTCCTAAAATTACCAGTTACCCAAAATTTCGGCCTTGTAGTAGTTGCCCAAGTAACCCAGAAAAGTTTTGCCCCCCTGCAACAGTTGCCCCAAAAACTGCGAATCACAAAGAGGGAGATTCCTTCACACGTGCAAGTTGCAAGAGAGAGCCAGGAGAGAGAAAATTCAGCCTTCTTCTTCATCCTTCTTTGTCCTTGTCATTTGCTCACTTGCCCATAAACTGTCTTGAGAGAGGAATGCGAATTGCCCGAATGAGGAGCTCGAGTTGCCTTTATATAGTGGTATGTCTAGGGTGAATGGATGTGTCTCTTGGCCAAGGCTGACTTGACTTGGAGGAAAGTCGACTTGTCACTTTTGGAGTCAAAATTTTCATTTCAAAATTTAAATTTACATGTTTTAAAAGTCGCAATGGGACTTTGACTCAAAACAAATTTTCTTTTGACTCAAGCATTTATAAATGTGCTTTACAATGATAAATACAATTACATAAAGTGACCAAAAGTACATTATGAAGATCAACCATAGTTAAATTCAATAAGCTGCAAAACCCCAAAATTAAAAATATTTCTGCTGCCATAAAAAGAAGAAATTCGCTGCTGCAAGCCCTAGTGATCTCGGATCTCTCTCCTAGAGTTTTCTAGAGCTTTGATACCATGTTAAATCTCCTAATACCAACCCAAATATATTTTCTTGTAACAATTATTTATTCCCAACAATTTATTTTATTAACCAAATAAATTCTGAATTGTTGAAAAATAAAATTATTGGTACTTTAACATCTAGAAATTTATATGCTGCAGAAATAAAATCGGAGAGATATTAATCACACATTACAAAAGATAAACACCCACAACAATTCTCCTTCATTCATTAATATGGAAAATTAGGGTTTGGATTCAGAATTTACAAAGAAAAATACTGTGGCTAGAACCTGCAACTTGTCACTGTTGGAATACTTCAGCCCAAGGAAATTTGACCAATTGAAAACTAGCCACTGAAGAAGTTCAGCTTGGAGAAAATCGGCCCACCTCTCACCAATAAATCAGCCCTTGTGCCTTGCCCTCACTCAGTGTCTGTGCGCTCACAAATTGGACCTAGCAAATTGGTCTCTCCAGCAATTGCGCCTCCTCACTTCCACAATTCGGCCTCTCCAATCTCCAACAAATCAGCCTCTTGGAAACACTCCCGAAATTTTACCTGTATTCTCCTTCTTTCTCCTTAGTGTAATTGAGCTTCTCACTCTAGAGAATTTGCTCTCACCTTCTTGAGATACTTGTTTTTCCAAAATGCTGTAGCTACCTCTCTTCTTTGTTTGTGTCTTCACCCCTCCCTTAGGCTTTCATTTATAATCTTCATTAAGCCCAAGTCCCTAACCCTAACAACCCTTCTAGAAGATCTAGGAGATCATTGGTTGAGATCATTTCTAAGACACTTAAATAGTTTTACTTTTTATCCTTAGAAAATGACTTAATAGTCCACAATAATTATAGGAAAGAAGACATAAATACTTAGAGGTAATAAATGATCTCCTACATGCCAAGACACCAAGCTTATGGAAAAGACCTTCAGAAGCTATACAAGCTTCAACGTTTATTTCATTTCTAATTACATTAAAATCGAAATTCAAATATGGAAATTTCTGGGCCATTTTGCCCAAGAGGACTTCACCCAAATTCTTGAAAAATCAATTTCTAGCTTGCTGGAAATTGACCTTTTTTGGTGTCATAGCACTTCATAAGTCTCTATTTTGATTCTCAAGGCTTTCCACCCCTAGACATAAAATCTGGAATTGCTTAGGCACTTTTAGGGTCACTTATTTGGGCTTAACATGTTGCTGTCCCTTTTTTACGCAGACTTTAAAATCAGATTTTATAGGACAACAAACAATTTTGACACAAATCTCTCACCAGTGGTCCAAACTTCAATGTAATTACATATTTGGTTAGAGTAAATTTTGTACACCAAAATCGATTGGTCACACTCCATATTTTTTGTGTTTTGCTTCTTCTAAATCCTCTGTTTAGTTTTCTGCTGTATAGTGATAGTGCAAACTAGCTAGACAGTTATGGGAGATTAACACCTCCACTTCTAGTGACCCCATCTAAGGCATTGATTTTGTTTGGGATTGTTTGTGGTAATATTTGGGACTCCTCCTTTGAACATTTAGGAGGTTGTTTTGTCTATACAGCGAGGGCTTGGGCTGACGTGACAAGAGGCCCCTGTCCTGTGTATGCTCATCCAACAGGTTGCCAGAACCTTATCAACCCTGCTAATTGGATTAGTAATAGGTCAATGTAAAAGAAAAATTAAAAGAATAAACTAGCTTAGATTCATCTCAACCCTGGACCTTTTAAGCAGCAAGAGGTTCACACATGGGTTTTTTTATGCTTTATAGATCCAGGGATAATATGGATCTATGCTAATTTATAATCAAAGGAAGCCTTTGTGTCAAAATATAATCCCTTATTGCTCCTCCTTACTGGACAGTTTAAGGATATGTTTCAGTCTTTTTGATCTGTACTGCTTATAAAATTAAGATTGAAAAAAAAGTTGACCTCAAACATTGTGTGGAGAAAAGAAAGCACCAATATAACCAGGGGTCAAAAAAGAACGGTGAGAGGTTTGCATGAGAGTTTTTCATAATCCCTCCTGGTAGCTTAATAGTCAAAGGAAGGTTTCATGTCAAAGACAATTGGCTTATTGTTCCTCGTTAGTGTACAATTTAAGGTCATGTTCCACAGTCCCATTGACTGCTTCTACTTATCTATGGCATTTGTATTATTTATTTATTTTGCCATGGGTTACTTTATGAATATTGCATGCATAACAAGCACAAAATGTTGCTTGTAGATACATTTAGCTTGTGATGTTATAGGTCTGTCTGGGATCCAACTACAGGTAAGCAAAAGATGGTTAAGCAATGGAGCACGGGGATCAAAAAAATCTGTGGTAACATTGTTGAAGGCAAAATTTTAATAAAATGTAAGCTTTGACATATTTCCATTATCATGCTTCAAGGTTAATAACATCTACACATTTAGAGTAGAAAAGATTCAAGTAGGTACCTCTTAATAAACATCTATGAATCCCAGATATGCTTGTTTTAGGAGGAGGTACCTTTCTACTCTCTTTTGAGAGAACTGTATCAGCAGTTTACCATGCCACAAGTATTGTCATCCATCTAAGAACATTAATTAGCAATGAAGGCAAACTGCAGTGCCAACTATGCAAAGGTCCAATGTAATCAGTTGGGACCTACTTCTGAGGCATCTATCTTTTAGTACACAAGTGTTATTACAGGAGTCTTAATGGCCTGCAAGTTTGTCTATCCTAAAGACCAGAGTTCTTGAACAATCTTCCAAACCCTGCTCAAGCTTTATATAACCTTCACTGAGCCTTTCATCTAAAAGTCTGTCATCCAGTTTATGATGGCTGAGCTATTGTCAACACGACACAACTTGAATAATTTCACATGTATACACGTCCTACCTGGTTGCTGGGATGACAAAATATTGAGTGTAACAAACTTGCCATAATAAAAGCTTCATCTATTCAAAATTGGCCAGCGCATGTTGCAAAATTCTTTGGAAGTTTTACTAACATATAGAATTCACCTTGTGGTCCATCACTGTATTGGAATCTGTCAAGAAATTGGAAAAACACAAGCACAATTGAAGACTGGTTAGTGTAAAGCAAATCTCCACAATCAGTTTTTTAGAATAAAGCTAAATAGACCTTATGAAGCACAATGACGCCAATGGGAATAAAACAGAAAATTTCCTCCAATCAGTTTCTTTGTCATCAATAACCTCAAAATTTGACTACAAATGCATTCTGGTAGAACAGACCATAGCAGGTACGTTTGAAGTATTTTTAATAATAGTACTATGCAAAAACCTTGTGTACCGAATGAGGGACCAAGCGCAGAGTTGAAAGATTTGTCTTTCTCGATCCAAATATAGAAATGACTATGCTTTTCTTTATAAAGATGTAATTTGTTTCTATGAACACAAAATGACCAATGAGTGGTCTTCAGTATGCTTTAACTGATCCATGAGTCATGACAAGCAGGTTTGTCTGAAAATTGCATGTCCTTATTGTTGTGACAATTATTTTTGGCAAGTATTAACTTTCCAATTGTTTTCCAGGGGATCTATATTGCATATGATATGCTTAGAAGTCCTAGTTGTTAAGTTCAATCATTTCTTCCATATTTACGATGATGCAAACAAAGACCCCAAAGTCGTAGATAACAATTTGAAACTTTAATTCAGAAAATTGAAGTTACAAAATCGAGGGACAATTAACAATGATACTATTGAGCAAGAAGTTTTGGATATAGGAAGGACGATTGACATGCTGTGATCAAGTTTGGAGTTGGGGAATTGGAGAACACTTGACAGTGGTACACAAAAACTTCAAAGTACAAAGACAGTAAATTGGACGATACACCAGGAGAACATCTAAGGACAACCTAGCTGGACATAACAATTGGGCTTACTCATGCTAGTTGTTCACGTTGATTTAACAAAAATATATTTTCATTTTGATCCTTGAGGGTCCAAATCTGGGAGATTTTCGCTTCTTTTACTTACCATGCACAGCAAACCCATATGCTATTTACAGAATTATAACAGACATCGACCATTCTTATTAACCTTTTATATGAAGTAGATTAACACGTTCTAGTATCATGTTGTTTGAGAATGAAAGTAACTTTGTAAATTACAAAAATGTAATTCATGCTTTTCAGTTCCTCCAGGGCTTCTATATCTGAAGACTTTTCAGTCCAGTAGTATTGCACCATTAACAGTGTCAAAATTATGACCTCTGTTGGTCACATGTATGCTCTTTCAATGAGACATGTTTTATAATTATCTCAGCTTGCAGTAATTTTGTAGTTCTACCGACGAACATAGTGGGAGAAGAATCAACCAGCTTAACTACCAAGGCTTTTTAATGTGTTGTGTGGGGTGTGGAAAACTTTTAATTTTTGTGGTGTTATTCCTAGTGCTTCAATATTTGAAATTTGAATGCTGCACACTCTGGAATTTGAATGTTTGTTTAAAGCCCTTAGTATTGTTGAAGAATCTAGGGCAAATGTAGTTATTGTGATTCTTCTTAGCATGATAACTATTTGTGAGGTATTTTAATTTTTTGCTTATTAGCATGATCTTATCTTGATATCATTAGTGTGTGTATTTATTACTTCATCAAACAGTTACCAAAATACAAGAGACAAGAACACAAGATGTTGGCTTTTTGCCAGGGCCAAAACCTCTCCCTCTTGGAGAGGAAAACCTGCACAAAATTCTTCTTATAGAGATCCCAATTGACGAATACGAAGACCCTGACCCTTGACCTATTTAGCCACTCCAAGACCAAGACACCAATCCTCTTCTTTGTCACTGCTTGAGATCATCATCATTGCTGCACCACTGAGGCTTTCACCACCGAGATCTTCATTACTGCTGCAACACCGTTGCTACACCTTTTTCGAGGACTTTACCATGACAAAGAGATCATTGTTGCTGCACCATAGCTGCTCCTTCACTTAGCTCATTGCTGCACTCTCACTTGAGATCTTCACCATGCCAACAAGGTTTCTATACTGTGTGAGAGCTGCACCGAGATCATGATCTTGTCCTCATTATGACTGAGACCATGATTGCTACTTTACCGAAATCATGACTGTGTTTAGCATATCGAGAATGCTTCACTGTGGGATCACCGAGCTTCTTCTTATCACAACCATACGGAGAATGTAACTGTCTAGAGACTTGTGTTCACTCTCCTGCACCTCATTCGAGACCCTATACCACTGTGCTTGACTGAGACTTCAGAGATGTATGCGGAGATATCTCTGCTCCTCATCCGAAGTTGCGGGATGTCTGAGATTCTGAGCTCATGTGGTGACCTTAGCTGGGTTTATATAGTCGTCACACCTCCATAATAAGCCGACATGTTAGGGTGAACCGATGTGTCTCTATTTTTGAGCCGACCTGTCATATATATATGCTTTGAGGCTGACATGACTGTCTTCTTCATCGTTTAGCTTGCAGACTTCTTCTTGTGCGTGTCTTGGAGGGTTGTGTTTGTCTTGGAGGGTTGTTTAGACTTTTCTATAGACTTGTAAGTTGTACATGACATTGACTCTTTGACATCCTGAGGCTCTCAATGGGAGCCACTAAATAAATAAACCTCTTGCTCATGAAACCCATGCAGCGAGGAATAATAAATTCATTTTACAAAAATCATAATTACAATGTCATGAAGACCGAACCTAGTTACACTTTCTTCAACAAGTATGCTGCGTTATGGATCATCATCAAACTATCAGTTATGCCACGGCCCACATTCTATCTGATGACGATTAGCCAACCTTTGGGTAGGTATTTGTTCCATACCTTATTTCTTATGCTGATAGCTCATAAACTTTACAATGCCTGTTGTAATTCATCATTCATATTTTCCTCACGTAAACATCAACAATGAGCCTTAACATTAACTATGGTAATTACTAAACAGCCATAAACAGTTTGTTCCAAAAATAGTGGTATATAATATTCAAGAAGAGAGATAAAACCTGATCAAAGCTCCTAGGCCAGCAAGGACCGAAATGCATTCTTTGTTCCCTACCTTGCTGTCTTTTGCATTGTTTGTACATATTTGTGTTACTGAGGAAAATTGGAAAGGTTAAGAGAGTGAAGTGAAATGGATAAAGAGGATATTATGATTGTTCTTGCTTTGACATTCGAATATCTTATAATTGGTGTACTTTGTTTCAGTTTGGATAAAATGGGAACACACTTATCTCCATCCCCAGTTTTATTTGCGGCAGTTCAACGAGTAATTATGGCAATACCAGTTGTCTTTTATTTGATTCTCATAAGGTTAGTTATCTTAAACTTTGATAAAATTTTGTATATGCATATCTTTTTAATTGGTTGTTGGCATTAGCACTGTTGCTTTTTGCTATTTTAGTAAGTATGGATGTACATGCTTTTTAAGGAAGGGATAACCATAGAGCGATACAGAGTTTTTTTTGGTGTCATCGTGGCACTTTTCCTGCCAAATCATAGTACAGTTAACTTTAATATCTTTGTTGCTGTGCTTACCTGATTTTGTTTTCATTTCAGTCATTATTGTTCTAGATTGCCATTTTACCATGTTGGTCAAAAGTTTTGTATTGTTAAAATGTTATATTTGATAATGATTTGTTCTTTTGTTCTCTTGGTTTTTCTATTGTTTGGTTATTATAGCAAGGGCTAACTAATTGTAATTTTTAGGAGGTTCCTTATGTAGCACCAATCAATGCCTATGGTAGGCTAAATATAAGCTCCCCCTTAATCAGTTGTTTTCTCAGTGTTTTATTACATGTTTGATTTATCTTATACATGGAATGTTGCTGATATAATGTGTTTCAGATTTGAGTATAGATAATTTTCATTTTCTTCTGCCCTTTTCCCCTACCTTGCCATGGAACAAAGACCCATTCTGCCCCCTTCCCCTCTGAAACCAGTAGAACAGTTATCAGTAATTTCCAGCCATATTTGATTGTGCCATCCTTGATCCACGAGGATTAAAACGTCTTTGATGGGGAAAAGCTCAATTGACTATAGTATATGCCTCTAACAAGTATAACAGTTCACAGGCAGAAAATTTATACAAAGTCTGTATGCTTTCCAAACCATTTAGTTTCTTATATTTCAATTTTGCTCAGGGGCATATTATACTTCAAAAAAAACCATTGGTCTTAAAACATAACAACAATTCTATCAAAATGGACTAAATGTTATCAGATATATTACATTTTTGGCTGCGCCTATGGCGTGCCTGTCAAAAACTAGTGAAGCAAAATGAATGAACCATTGCATCAATTTCAAGATTTACATTTTGCCAACCAAAAATTCGACTAGCCTGCAATTTTCATACCAGAATCTGTAAAAAAAAACATGTCAGCCTTGCAAGTTTGTTTGACTACACTTACGGTGTGCATTTCAAAAACTAGTGAAGTGAAATGAATGAAGCATAGCATGAAGTTCGAGATCTACATTGTACAAATCAACAGTTCAACTAACCTGCAAAATCTATCAGAATCTGTAAAAATATTGTAATTTGTTAACTTTGCAAGTTTGTTATAGGACTTTAATCTGATTCTTTATGTGTCATCATTTCCCTCACCCATGGCTTCATCGGTAGAGGGAAATCTAGACATCACCTGAGTCTTGACTGGATCCATGATGAGTTTTAGTCAGATTCAGAATGAGTTTCAAGTATCCAAATATAGGTACACTAGTATGATCCCGTCCAAGTAGATTTGTGGCCCAAGACTGAATGCTTCTGCCTCAGCTGATTATTACTGATTATTACTGATTAGCCGATTCCCCTCTAGGGTTCCCTTTCGTGGGCACCAGAAAATAATGATTAGTGGCTCAGTCTTATCTGTTTCATGGGGCCTGTTCGGCTGAAAATTGGTCAAGGTCTCTAAAGAGTAAAGACCACTTCCTCAGCTACCAATTGATCCCCTAAAACATTGGTCGGTAGTGGTCAACTGCCCAAATTTCATCATTTGCTACTCCTTTGTTTTGTGATTTTCTAATGTTTCTTCTATGTTCACTTTTCTCCTACTTTCCCTTCTAGGTTACTGTCTTTCACATTCATTCACATGTTATACCATGAAGTTTGGCAATATTACTAAATTTTTTACAGCATATTTAGAGTAAGTACATTTTATTAAAATTATTTTGAAATTTCAAGTTTACTTTTTGATTAAACTTATGATATTTTATGCATCCTATTTTTGTATTCTCGGTGCAGAATGTATTTGAAAATGCCATTTTTTTATTATCTAAGAGTTCAGCCGTTGCCATAACAAGATTTCCATTAAAGCTAGCAGTAACTGATGAAGGTCACAGATTAAAATTTTCTTTTGAACTTTAAAGTTGTTGAGATTATTTCATTCTAAGCATATTAGAATGATGGCTATGACCTTCATGGTCTGAGATTGATTTACAAAGATGATTGCTCCCTAGGGCTTCACTAAATATTGCTTTGGCAAGTGCATGTTTGTGTCAATTCAAACAAGTAAAGTTATCAATAGGGAGTTTGTGAAATTAAGGAGTTCATGTAATTCTGATTTATTACAGTTCTTTGAAGTTACATATTCTACCTGTTGCTGTATGATATAGAATATTTAATCTTTAACATACTTTGCTAAGTACGACTTTTTTATAATAACAACCTTAATTTGTCTGACAAAAGGCATACAATAAATACGAATCTAGTATATTTACATGAATTAGTGCATTGTTCTTAAGGACATTCTGCTTTCGTGTTTTGTCAGAGTTACATATTATGCATGAATAAACTTTTGCAGTATTTTGTTTTAAAAAGCTTATGAATCAGCCAATTTACATAATAAGAGCTACCTTTGCTTTTGTGACATTGGCCTCCTTTTTGTGCCCTTGTCCATATAGTGTACAGCCCATGGTATCTCAAGGATATGGGGCTTTATATTTTTTGGTGTTGCTTCTCTTTCTTGAATCTTTTTAAAAATTATATAACAATACAGTGATGGTACTTGTGGGCTGTGCAGTCCAAGATCTTTTAAGCATCTGTTGCGTCGCTTCCCTGCTTTTGTAGCGATTTCTGTCTTTGAAATAGTGGCATTTATTTGCTATCTAAAGAGCCTGGAGACTTTGCTAGTTTCCTATGCAATTGCGGTGAGTTATTGTTTCTTTGACAACTAGTGTATAATGGTTGAAACTCAAAAGTAATGAGGATATATTTAACTGCAGGCAGTTTCACAATTTTGCATGAAAAATTGAACTTGATAAGATAGGTAGAGGGGTCAAGGATAAATGAGAGTGGAAATACTTGAGCATGTGATTTATAACATTTTTGTAGTTTCCTATCTCATGCCAATAAAACATTTCCTAGGGTTCTTTTTTTGAGTCTTATTTTCTATGAATCTAATTAACATCTACTTCAACTCTCTTTCAGGCAAAACGTAGCAATGTGCTACTATCAGTTATCGTTGGAAGAGTAGTATTCAAGGTAATTTTGCTCTCTTTGGAAAATGATAGTTGTTCTGAATTAATGGTTCTTTTGGTCTGGGTTCAAATAATCCTTTGCTGTGTATAATATTCTTTTCTCATCATTTGAAAATCATGCACTTTCAGTGACGATTATGTAAATTCTTGGGTATTAAAGTAACACAAACCCAGATATTGCTCATGCATGTAAAGAGGCATCTAAGAATATTCCTGTACACATATGGGTTGGCATCTGTGCATATGGGAATATGTGCTGCGAATAAATTTACAGCTATGCATTCTGTTGTTTGATCATGAGTAGCCACCTCATTTATTTTGGGAATGTTGCCTTTTGGTTTCAGGAGAAGATCTGGAAAAAACTCCCATTTGTCATTTTGATGGTAGCAGGAATGGTACTTATTATTCTAGCTTAGGCTGGTACACCTGAGAATTTGTGGAAGACTAATTGGATACATGAAGCTATCATAGTAAACACACAAATAACCTAATACAGAATCCGTGGAAAGGATCATCGTTGTAGTTTATGGGCAAATATGAGAGGATACGAAAACCCAGCTTGAATTGGGGCTTCAATGTAATCAAGTTTCACCATTAATACTAAATTAAATACTTTATACAACCAATCATAGAGATGCAAAATCTGGTCATTTAATCACATGATCTGCATCTCCTTGCAGCGCTTATTTGTTGTAAACGAGCAAGGCGACAGCACATTATTTTAAAGGGCCGTTGATAATAAAACTGGCATTTTTAGTGCCCTTTATAATTTGGTATTCCAGATCATCATTTGAAGCTTTCACAAATTACCTATATCGTGTATATTCTATTCAGAGCAGATTACGTTGCCATCTGATTATAAGCAGAATGAAATGTTGAATTTGTGGGCCCACCATTTCATATATATCCCTTCAATGCTCAACAGTCCGACGTCATCATTTTTTAACAGAGTTGCTTGAGGAAAAAAGGATGTTTACATAATGAAGTCACAACAGTCCGAAGTCATCATTTTTTAACAGAGTTGCTTGTGGACGTGCTTACAATGCACGCTGGTAGATACTTTTGTTATTGCTAAAGAGGAAAAAAATATGTTTACGTAATGAAGTCATACAGACACAGGTAGGGTGCACTGCTGTCGATTCTATATATTGGCCTCTGTTTTTATCAGTCAGAGTTGATACACAAATCTTGTGATTGTAAGTGAATTATTCTCCTCCTTATAGCTTAATTTTCTATGTCCTTTTATTTTTCAAGGAAAACTTTGCTGGGAAACTCAAGGGATGCTTCTCTATATCTGTGGATGGCATTTCTAGTAAACTGGTTGCTTAGAATAGTGTGCCTCACTTAGGGTATTTGAATTGGGCACCTTTTGACACGAAACTAGCCTGATACTCAACAATATTAGTGACAACCAGTTAAGCTAATTCCTTTTGGACTATTTTCTGGTTATCCTTATGGAATTGATGTTGGGACCTCTCCTGTATGAGGTTATTGGTAACAGTACTATAAATAATTGCAAAAAAATTAATATGGATGGGGAACTTTTGACTACCATTTTAATAACAATATAATAATTGACGACTACGAAGGATAATAAATGTAATAAAAATGTTGAATATGCTGAATACATTTTCACATTCCATGATGAGAGGGGCAGTTGAATATAACAAATAGACAGAATTTATGTGCTTCCTCCATAGTTCGAGAAGACTGCTGTTTGAATCTTCAGCAAGTTTCAGTTATAAAATATAGGGTAATTACCTGATTGTATGAAACACTTGAATTTAGAATTGTTATGTTTAAAAAAAATATTCAGATTGCTCGTGAACCGTTGTAATTTATAGTTATGTTATTTTAGTTATTCGACCCTGTAGTCCCTAACAAATTGCATAGAAAAGAGTGAAAGCCATAGGTGAATTCGCGGGGGATGGATTACAAAATGATTTAAAATAAAATAATATTGTTTTTCCTTGTCGAGAGGTAGACACTTGCTCTTCGACCCAGGTGTTCAAGTGGGCCAAATAAATCAAGTTATCAAATAGCGAAGTGGTTGAAAGTGTCATGTATGTCGGAAGTTCGTCCTTATACATTGCATAGTTGAGAGTAATAGTGGATATTGGGCCAATAATCGTTAGAACCTTGTTATTTTTAAACTTGTTTTTCCAGTTCTCAGCTGTTTGTGTATATTTGATCTAAAATTACTCGTACGAATCTATGCGAGATTCCATGGTTGTGTGTATATGATCTGAAATTACTCGTGGGAATGTTTGTGACATTTCCCTGTGTGCACTTGATGTCATGGGAATAGGAGCCACTGAACATTCTATTAAATTTTGGGTTTCAAGGGACCTCTTCAGTAGGGCATGGTAGAGAAGTTTCTCATGAAAGCTAATGAATTACCTAATATTAGTTCAATTATTTTCTCAACCTGTTACTCCATTTCCCTACTGTTTGTGTGTACTTAATTTAATGTATCTGGTTATATACTTTGTGCAAATGTATGTGGTATCCCTTTTGTGTACTGCAAGCCACAGGGTCAGGAGCCACTAAACAGGACCTTCAACTTGTCATTCCATTTCCTTCCTGTTTGTGTGTACTTGATTTAATGTATCTGATTTGGTGTAATTGGTTTAAATGTATGTGACATCCCTTTTTGTGCACTACAAGCCACAGGGTGAAGAGCCACTAAATAGGACTTTCGTACTTTGTCACTCAAAAGACCCATTCATTAGGGCATAACAAAGAATGTTTTCCATAGGGGTCTAAAATTATATGTTGCACATTTATCAGAATATGATAAAAATATAATAGAATTAACTAAGCATGGATTAATATTTCATGGCAGAAAAATGGCCATGATTCGAATTAAATATAATTACACAACACACAAAGTACATATATTTTTCTTTTGACTGTGAATTCTGTATTTCAATTATATTCAAGTTCAAGAACAAAGTGCAACCCTTAGGTGAGTTAGGAAAGCTACATGTTGTCACCATAACATCAGTTCCTTTTTCTTTTTGCTAGTTCCTTTTCAGTAAGGGGGGAATATCTACAATAAGATCACTAATCTATCCTTAAAAGCAGATCCGAATCACTATTTCTCCAATAAGGGGGTATCTACAATAAGATCACAAATCTATCCTTGAAAGCAGATCAAAGAATTAGATTAATGTAATGGTGCAGAAGGTTTGTCACTGTATAAATTGTGAAATTCAAGGAGACTAATACCTTATCTTCAGGCCAATGGACAAGCTTGAACATGTATCAAGAAAGTGTAATAAATATGATAACACCAAATATTATTAATGATATCAACAAGATTTATGTGCTAAACAATATGAAATGCTCTCAAATAATACAATTTCATATCCAATTCAACATATGCATTCATACCATGTAATCATAGTTAAAGAGAACAATATGAAATGCTCTCAAATAATACAATTTCATATCCAGTTCAACATATGCATCCATACCATGTAATCATAGTTGAAGAGAACTATTGAACGAACAATATGAAATGCTCTCAAATAATACAATTTCATATCCAATTCAACATATGCATCCATACCATGTAATCATAGTTGAAGAAAACTATTGAACAAACCATTGGCAAAAATATTCAATTAAATCTGATTACATAAATAGGTGTAAGTTGGTCATTTTAGTCACTAATTATCGTCGTATTTGGTGTAAACAACCCACCAAAACTAATGTAAATAGCTTCAATCAAGAAAGTACAATAAAAAATGTGTATTGGTGCCATAACTAGCGAATTTGATTTAGACAAAATGAAGAAGAAATGGAAGTTTAAAATTGGAAAAAATCTTTCCACCAACTTGCAAAAGAATAGAGATTAATCTGACTTCTTTTGGAGGTCTTTACTCCTTTTCAATTCGCCATTTCCATATAAAATTTCTTCTCTTTATAACCTCTTCCCATTAGAATATTATTAAGAAACATCTAGATTCCTTCAGGGATAGAATGCTCCCCTTCGAAAGGAAAATTTGACTTGACTTCAAGGTTTGAAGATGCACCCAAGGTAGAATTATATCTCCTCATTTAAAGTATAGTTCTCTAAATGTTTTGAAATTGGCTCAAACAATGTTTTCCCCAAATGACTCCAAAGGTGAAATATGCCTTCAAAGACATAGAAGTACTATGATTTCATATGTTAAGGGGCTGGGGTTCACATTGTATGTGAAATTTCCATGATTTCAATAAATTGGAATGTAATCTTCTATCCACTGGAGATTATTTGTCTTCTGAGTTATTACTTCGACAAATAATGATTAAATAACTATTGCAATCTTCACAAATAAAAACACTGGAAAATAAAATACAAAACTGAGAAAATGATGCACACACATAAAAATATGACAACATTATTTTTGGACAAATGTCCCTGGAAAATCCCCAAAGGGAAAACCAGTGCAACAGGTGATGGTTTTATTATTATTCAACAATTTAGGAGAAATTACAATTGGTTGTTGTAAAATGGAAAACCCCCAACAAATATTGATCTCTACTAGCAAAATAATTTGGAGACTAACTATCTCCCTCTGCAAACCAACTCAACCTCCTAACTATTCACACTTCTTCTCGACACTCGCACTGCCCTCCTGAAATGCGCACTACTGGCTGGGGATAATTCACACAACCCTGTGAACCCTTCCCTGCTAGTCATTGTGCCTCACCTCGCTGCTTAGACCCACTCGCTCTGCCTCTGGGAAATATATCCTGTCTATGGCAACTGAAACATGGTCTCTTTCACAACTTGCACTAGTGTTTTTGACGTCCTTTGTAGATAATTCAGCCTCCTCTTCATGTTTCCCAAGCATTGGAAAACACTGAGAAAATATCCTCCGGAATCTTGGTCCCAAATCTCTGCTGAACCCATGCTTATGATGCTTCCCTAGCTTCAATTGTGCCCTTGCTGGATTACGACAACTGCGAATGGTCGAAGCGCTGAAAAATAAGTGTCTCAATGTGTCTTCTCCAAACCTTTTGATATGCTCTTATAATCTCTCGTTGGATTCTCAATGGCCCCAACCACATCTCAATCAATGGCTAAGATCATCTTAACTCTGTCAATTAATTCTTTTAGTAGTCTCTAGAGAAAATTTGAACTTAATTAATTCACTTTAATTGATCAGTTTTCCTAAGTTAGACCTAGGAAATATTTAATTATTGGCTAATTAATTTAATTGAGGTGTCTTCAAGTCTTCTCGCGAAACCTTTTATGGGTTTTGGAGATGTCATGTTCTTTAGCTTCTTAGGGACCACAGAGACTAGAAAACTTATCCGTTGCTACCCCAAACAAAAACTAATACTCCCTCTTAACGAGGAAGGTGTTTTCCACTATACCCATTTTCTCCTCGAAATAGACAAACTTTGCTCCACCTAAGGCCTTTATGAGTATATCTACAACTTGCTGATCTGTGGGAACATGCCGTAACTACACTGATCCATGCTGCACACAATCTCCGATTCTTTTGCTATATGTTGTCGCTGAACCATCTTGTGCTACTACTGCGCTACTCTAATTTGCCATTGCTGATGCTTTTGTCCTTAAGTGTCTATGGCTGGAATTGCACCTTTCTCTCTGCATATGGCCAATTCACATTGCCTCCCTCTCGTCTCTATGCTGCTGCTATCACTACAAAATTTGTGTCGATCTCATACCAATCCACTGAGTCACTGCAACCAGATATGCATTGTCTCTCGAGTGTATCACTGCGCTATACTGGCTCTACATTGTCTCTTTGCAAGTATCTAACTGTGCCTTGTTGATCTTTTGATCCTCTTGCTACTTTCTAGATTTGATCTACTGACCAACCCTCCTTTGTTATGGTCTAGATCTCCTTGCCGCTCCTTCCTCCAACCTTGCCCGAACTGGCATATTAGAGTATCATACTCCATCTAAGGATAATGCTGCAAATATTGCGAATTCATCCTCCCACTTAGTAGACAAGTCCTCGATCTTTTCTGACGCGTTGTTGTCTGCTTCGCTTTCTTGTCCTTTCTCTTTGGACACTAATTGACATAGTGACCAAGCTCACCACAATTGAAACGCTTGAACTTCTACAAATCTTTCTTCTTCTTTTCTCCTTTATAGTCTTGTCCTGAGTTGAGTCCCTTCTTCACTTTTCCCTTTCCTATAAGAGCGACGTACTCCTCCTTGGCCTTTGGCCCCTTGCTACTGCTGCTAGTATTGCCCTCGATTAAGCTGAGCCTGAGCCCCTCTTGAGTGAAATCACTCCATAGGTGTTCCCAATCTAGGAGCTTGTCACGCCCACAAATCATCTAGAGGAATGTATGCCATTCCTTGGTAAACCCATTGAGAGTTATCCACACTAGCTCGTCATCCACTGACTTCTCTCCTACTTCAATGAGTTCGTCTTTGACAGGCTGAATCTTGGTGAGATAGGTCATTATGTTCTTGCCCTTGTTCATTTTGACCTTCCTTTTGATTCTTGGAAGGATCTTGGTACAACTTCACTATGGCATCCCACATCTCCTTTACAATTCCCTTCTTTGCAATATGCAGAACGATATGATCTCATACACCATTGAGAATCATCCTCTTCGCCTTGGCATTATCCCTCATGTAGTCATGAAACTGGATAGGATTTGTTGGTAAAGCTATCACTGTTGCAGCAAATTCCATCAGAGCATGCTCAACCAAAAGGAATATTATCATGGTCTTCTTGATGCCAAATTTGGAGGCTCCATCCATCCTGTCCCGATCTCTCAATCTTGCTACAACCATTTCTGAAAAACTTTGTGAAACTCAAATAAATGGAGAAATCTCACTCCTCGAACTGGGAAATCAATATGGAAACACTGAGCTTCCTCTGTAAAAACCATCTCGACATCCTTTTGCAGACTCGCACCCTTTCCCTGTAGCTCGCATTAGAACCTGTAACTCGCATTGGAAACTGAGAAATGAGTCTCGAAATTTGTTTTGACAAATACACTGCCTCCCAATGCTCTCTAAAGCTACTCACACCTCCTTTCAGATTTGGTATTGGAAATGGAATTAGTGCTTTAGATCTACGAACTAGGTAGATTGGCTATTCGTACTTCTTGCTTTGTCCCTCTCTGTGTAGATTGAATTTGACCTTATTTGACCTTGAGAATACTGGAGAAATGATAATTGGGTTGAAACCCTTGTGTGCTTTCTCTTCCTTGTCTTGCGCTAATTTGCTTTACGAAATCTGATTTGCCTCTAGAAAATTTGTCCGAGAACCTCACTGCTGCCTCTGCAATTTGCACAGTCTGACTTGCCTTGCGTAGATCTAGTTCTCTATACTTCATAAATTGTTGGGTGTGGAATCCCCCCCAAGGCAAGTTTTGGGGCTTAAAGCCCAAGTTTTGACTAAGTCCGATGTAAAGACTTCACGATTTGTGGGCGCGGAGTGCGAAGATGGTAAATGAGTCAGAGGGTTGTCCGCCCTCCTTTTTGTAATGTAATGTCGGTTTGAGAGATCTACGCATGGTCTGCGGACCATGGGATTGTATAAATAGAGCGAGACTCTAAGTGTAAAGAAAATAATATATGAATGAATCAATGGGAGATCTAATAAGGAAGCATTGAGTCTGAGTGTAGAGTCATGTCTTTGGGTCGTAGAGTAGGAGAAGGCTCTGCATTTGAGTGCACAGAGGCCTAGTAGTCCGCAGCTGAGTGCGTGGACCCCTGCAGCGAAGTGCGCAGGGCAGGTTGAGTATGTAACCGATTGGAGCATTAATAAAGAGAAGTTTTACAATATTTTTGTGTATCTTTTCCTGTTTTATGCATTGATGTATATTGGGTATGAATTGCAAGTTTACTGTTTATTTGTTGTGCGAACTTATATGAATGTGCTGAATTAGAGAATATAATATAAGGTATCTGTTTACGCGAAAATAACTAATTGTTATAAGAAGATAAGTAAGTTCCACGATGTGACTTAGGGAAATAACGCAGATTGCTGCTCTAGCAGCGCGAAAGGCCCACAACCCCTGGTCAGGGCTGCGCGAAGACGAATATAACAGGGCCGTGAAGGCATCGCAGGCCAAGAAAGTGCGCGAAGTAACCTGCGAGAAAGTATTCACAGTTGGACTAAATCAACCCCTCAGACATCTCACGGGTGCGGAAACCTGGTTCCAACATCCCCCCATACTGCTATGGGTGAGACCTCAGTCCGCGCTCCGTGGACTGTCGCCGAAATGGCCAGTAGTATAGGGATTTGTTTGGCTAATTAACCCCAAACCTGGGTCAAGCCCCAACAATCAAACAAATGGTTTCGTTGCCGGGACCAGAATATGCATAGAGATGTCTGATGTCGTGTCATTGGAATCCAACTAAGAAAGAAATTGAAGGTTGGTTGGACATAAGAATTCACGAGTTCGCGACGCAGGACAACATGAATCCATGACTATCAAAAGAAGAGTGCTTATGTTGAAAACGACAAGAAGAAATGCTAAAAATAGAAGTGCTAAAAATAACAGTACTATAAATAGCAGTTCAGGTCCCAGTGCTGCACTGAGCAACAAGGAATGAAAAATGGAAGTGCTAAAAATAGCATTGCTATTTTTAGCAGTTCGGGATAGATTCCTATTTTAGTTAATCCTTGAACTAAAATAGTGAAGTAAAATTCGAATTTGATCTTAACAACTGTTTGTTAAATAATTAATTAATTCATCTTGAGTTAATTAGTTAAGGAAAAATAAACATGAAGTCTATGTGAGGACATGCAACAGTTATTCCTTTGATTAAGGGATTTATCCATTAGATAAAAGATAATGGTGAGTTGTAATTAGTTGTCTTAGTTAAACTGAGTTAAGTCTAGTTAGATTAATTCTCGCAGTTTGTTGAATTAATTGTGAGTTCAGTTAGTTAATGCTTGCATGCATGTAACTGCTGCCCTCCAGATAACTAAATATTCTCTCATAAATAACTCATGTATGTCAGTTTAGAGAAAGACCTAGTTGAGATCAGAGGAGGGACAATGTACTATCAGTTGGATGCTTTTTTCCTATAAAGGAAACTCATATATGCAGAAGGATTTATCTCATTCAGGATTGCGCAGTTACTACTAGGCCAAGAGAGCAGAGTGAGGTAGGAATTCACATGTGTGGAAGCACTGGACCCCAAGAAAAACTACGCAAGGAAATAGGAGGCTTGGAGGGCAGAGGAGAAGGTTGTGAGAGCCTTTGACTGTCTATGAGCAGTGTTGTTTAATTGCAAAGGGAGCAGGATAGCTTGAGAGAAAATTCTTTTGTAACTTGAACAAGATTTCCACTTGAATGATAATACAGAGATTGGGGTTTTAGGCTAAGGCTTTCCTTAGGTTATTTCTTCTGTGTCATGTGTGATTGTTTTCTCATTCTCAGTTATATGTGTTCCCTTGATCTTGCTCAATTCGATTAAGCTTTCGCAAAATATTGTAGAAGTAGATCTTGTATTGTGTTGTAGTATATTGCATAAACTCTTGATTTACAGTGGGAATTTCTACATGGTATCAGAGCAAAGGTGATCAAGGCGAAGAACAGTATACAGGAAGGAGAAGTTCGAAGTTTGTGGTTCCTGAATATAGAAATCGAGTTCTTATCACATCTCAATTTCACCAATGGCGTTCAGTGGTTTAAGACTCGAGTATGCCCTTGATGGCAACTCGAATTATATAGCCTGGAAGGATCACATGGAAGTAGTATTAGAGGATAATAGTCTAAAAGACCTCATTGATCAAGAAGTCCCCAAGCCGACTGATGCTACTCAACTGGCGGAATGGAAGAAATGTGTGGCTAGAGCAGGTAGAATCCTCCTGGACGGAGTTCGAGACCACATTGTCTCGAGCCTCCATGGGAAGGAGACGTCGTTTTTGATGTGGAAAACATTGAAAGATCTATATGAGAACAACAATGATCAAAGGAAGCTGGCGCTGAAAGACAAGCTTCGGAAAATCAAGTGCGGAAAGGACAACACGATCTCTACATATTTGAACAAGCTCACTACCTGCAAGGATGAGCTTGGAAGTGTAGGGATCACGACAACCGATGATGACATGGTCAGTCTTGCTCTCCTCGATCTTCCTAAGCACTGGCATAGCGACCAAGACTCTGTGAATGGAAGAGAGACATTGCTAGATTGGGAACGACTTTGGTCGGATCTGATGTAGGAGGAGATAAGGAGAAGCACCAAAGATGGTTCTTCATCCAAGGAGGATGAAGAAAATTGCACCCTAGTGAGTAAGGCAAAGAAAGGGAAGGAGAAGGATTCTCATCCCAAATCGAGTTCTTCCTATGATGGGAAGAAGTTTGACAAATCAAAAGTGCGATGATTTCATTGTCATGAAGTGGGCCATTTCGCTACAAATTGTCCACTGAAGAAATCTAAGGGGGGATCCAAGGAAGGATCAGAAGGTGAGGCACTGGCCTCGCAGTTCGAGTTGGATTTCACACTCTTCGCATGCATGGTTTCATCCATGGTGGGATGTGGTTGGTTTCTTGACAGTGGAGCTTCTTTCCACATGACCGGTGATAAGAGTTTATTCAGTACCTTGGAGGAGAAAAATCTCCAGATATTCATAGTGTAGAAATTTTGAATAATATGACACTTATTCACAGAGATTACCTTGATTATACACTATTTGCGGAATCACGCATAATACATAACCTCCTCTACGTTGATCATCAATTTTGCAGAATTGAGAAACAATCGCATGTGCACATTGAAGTATCAATCACACATATCAACACAGTATATCACGGGGAAAGCATAAAGCTGAAAACCCCTCAACTATCTGTATATTATATTGATTGAGAACGTGTAACAATACATAGTACAATAATCCTCGCAAGTACTCAGTACTATCTCCACTTGTTACACACAAACTAGCTCAGATCTGAATCAATCACTGGCTCAAATCTCCTCCGCTGCTTGCCTGCTTCCACTGCGCAATACTGCATGAGAATAGATGATAATGACACCAAAATGTGTGATCCAAATTCGTATTCCCTTTGGTTATACCACGAAATTCTCATTGGCAATACTCAATCCACTGATTGTGCAAATCACATGCACAACTATAGTCACAACTGACAGCTGTCTTGCCCTTTCACTCATCTCTAACACTTGTCTCCATTGAACTATCCATGCACTGAGTTAACTGATGTATTCCTCAGTTGATTCATGAATTAATAATTAGTGAATTAATTAATAACTAATTCACATCACTTATCACTAGTGTATTTGTTAGTTAGACTAAATACAACTAGTTCAATTAAGTCAAACTGAACACAACTCCATCAACTCCTCATTCAACTCCACCAAACTCAATCACTTGAGTTCTAAATGAAGTCCTTCATGCAATAGCTCAAGTAAACCATAAGAAAAACGTATTTCCTTCTGGCAGTTGCATGTGCCACATCTGTAGCTCGAACTGAAGTTCTCCAAGAGAATAAGATAATGTTTATAGTCCAAATATTATTAAGAGCTAATAATATTCGACTGTTCTATTTTTAGCCTGACAGTGTAAAAATAGACTCCGCCCATACATCAAAAAATAGAGATCCATCTATTTTTACCAACATGGCCAATCATCCATAAATAGCATCCTGCAACTCATAAACCATGATCCATATGTCTAAAAATAGAGATAGTCTAAAAATAGACTTTGCGCCAAAAATAGCCTGCGGGCCCACTTAGTGAAGGCAACTTATTTTCACTAAGCTCCATCATCTTGTTGCATTTTCAACAAAATATTACATAGATCCCTCTACTGTAGATACTGCATGTTCCAATTCATCTTCCTGTAAACATATTTCCCTTTTTGAATTTGCACAAATTGTTAACTTCGCTTCTCTAGAAGTTAAATGTGTAGAACGCCAGCAACCAGTCAATCTGCGTACGCTTGCTGAAACTGCTATTCATGCAAATCATAATCCCAGATCTGGCACAACTCCTCCATCAACCTCTTTAAATCCATGCCCTAATCCTAAATGCTCATACATCCATTTCCCACATGATCAGGAGTCTGACCATGTCCTTATGATGCATGAGATAGTTACTTTGGAAAGAGAAGACCCTAGATTAAGTGAAATGACGAGTCTTATGAGACCAGCCAAGCCTACATATGCTTGGGATATCTTGAGCAAGCAAAAGGCCTTATACCAACATGCAGATTTAGTCCAGTCCCTGAAGATTGTAAAAAGCCTGTTGTGATGGAAATGCATAAATTCTTCTTTTATGGATGGATGTTTAAACTCTGAAATAAGTGCTAACTGGATGAGGGCAATGCTTAATTGGGATCTATTCACCAATCCCTAAGCAGAAAAATTTGACAAGACTTATACTCCACAAGAGAAAAAATAATTAGCTGAACACTGGAAACATTTCATGGAAGTTAATAATTCATGGATATCTTTTTATTCCTGGAAAGATAATGTTTTGCCAATAAATTTTTTAACTGGTTCATCATCAACCACTTCAGTTAATAAACATGTATGGACTGCATTAGATGAAAGTAAAATAGAAACTCCATCAACATTTCCTCCATTCAAAGGAATTGTTATAGGAGAAAACCAGAATGCAGCCAAAGCCATTCCATTGGTACAAAAAGATGATAATGCTTTAGGCATTAATGGCAAAATATAGAAAGCCAGTGAGCAGTTGAATTTGATAAACACATCAATCAAAGGGCTAGAGATCAATACAGCCAAAGCAGCAGAAGTTAAAGAACAAATTGATATTGTTCAAGTATCAATAAATGAAGTGAATAAATGTTTGAATAATGTACAATATGATTCTGTTGCTAAAGAATCTTTATAAAAAATAGAGGAGTAGAAGATAAATTAGTTGATCATTTGGATACAACTAAGAGTCTTATATCTGGTTTGACAAATAAAGTAGAAAAGATGAATCTGTTAAAGATAGAAAAACCAGTCCTTAACTCCTTTCTTGTCAAAAGAAGCATAAAGATTTAGGATCCTGTTAAGCCTGTCAATAGGTTCCTAGCTTTGTTCCCCGAGGAAGTAGCCACATCTTCAGAATCTGAGGCTACTGAGAAAGTAACCATTGCATCCTTATTTAAAGATGAAGAAAAAGAAAGAAAAAAGCAAAAAGATCCTGATACTCAGATCTTTCCCATTTATGAACCATTGGAGCATAGGTTCGGTAAATATCCAGCACCTGATATTGAAGGCAAAAGTAAGCTCTCTGAAGCTCATACCTTTTTTTCAGAATTTCACAGAGAATGGAACATTGACAACATGAGTGTTGGTCAAATCAGAGAACTCATAGACATGATGTATACTGAATACAAGCTTATGTGTCTAAGGGGAAAAAATGGGATTGATGCCTGCAGGACCATCATACAGTCTCAGGCGGTGGGAGACAGAGTCATCTCCTAAACTCATTGCGACGGATTTATGAAGTCAAAGATTCAAAGAACTTGTTATGAAAACAAATTTCCCTTGCAGCGTTACCATCCAAGTTTGTAGACTACAGATTACAAGAAATCTTTCAATTGCCTTTCGAATCTTATACCTGGAAAAAAATATATGCTCATGTTACAAAGACTCTAGTAAATCTTTGTAATAACTTATACGCCATTAATGTTATACGCTGTTTTTAATGAGTATTTAATGTGCCGTATATTATGTTTTTAATGAGTATTTAATGTGCCGTCTAAGAGTTTTGGAGTTATCAGCACATAAAACGTGAAACATTCTCTGTAGCCGAGTACACTGATTCGTCACGGCATCAAAAAAATTTTAACTACTCAATTTAATTTTTTTATTCTATTTTGAAATTTCCAATACACACAAAATAAAAACATATATTCTAGAAGTTATTGTATACACAAAATTTTAAAGTGGGCTTTTAAATTGTGAAATTTCCAATACACACCTTTCTTGAATCAATTAAAGTAGGCTGAAACTTACGGTAGATATTTCATAAATATGAATATATTTCCACTCACAGATTAAATATAATGGTATTTATTCTAGGTATAAAAATCTTATGACACTTGCCAAAGATAATGTTGGACCAGTCCATTGTGGCGCATTGAAACTGGAGAGTCCAGAGGGTCACTTATGATAAACTAGGCGGGAGGCTGCGCCAGATTATCCAGAAGACATTGTAATCTTCTTGACAACAGGACTTGCACCCTAAGGATACACTGAAGTGACTGCGGATTCTCAATTGATAGCAAAATAAATACAAAAATTATTTTTGGTGCGGCTGGGAGTGATAGTTAACAACCTCTTTATTTCACTTAGTCGTTGTGTCTCACACATTGAATATATCGTTATTTATTTAGGTAGGAAAATCTTAATGGATAGATCTGTTTTGAAATTCTATATTTAAAAATAAAAATAACATTTTATTTATTAATTTAATAAATTTTAATTTTAATGTATAATAATTTTAATTAAAAAATAAATAAATTTTAAATTAAAATGGTAAGTATTAATTAAGAATATATATTTAAAAATAAGAGAATAAACATATTGGTTACACACACAAATTATATTTATTTAAATAAACGAGTTGTTTTTAGTGAGATTTTTTTGGAAGCTTTTCAAGTGGGTCTTTTTGGTCTAATTTCTCTAAACTCCGAAAGGAATTTATTGAAATTAAGTTTGATGGGTAACCCCTTCACAATAGAAATGCCCTAGGGGTTTTTCAGAGTGTTGAAAACCAATTTAAATAACACAAATCAAAATTTCACCTCAAATTTTTACTGATCACACTAAAAACTACTCCTTTAATAGATATCTTAAATTTATCTTTTAATTTAAAATTTTAATAATTAATAATTAAACCTAGAAGAAAATGCAACTTTAATGGTTGATAATTTAAATACAACCACCTTCTATGATATCAAATCAAATACAATTATTATAATATATATTAAAACATATTTATATTATATTATTTTTTTTATCGATTTAATACTTATGTTGATTTCCATTTTAACAACTTAAACTTGTAAAAACATGTCAATTCACAGCATATAACTGTATCATATACATATTATTCGATAATATATATTAAATAAAATGTTTAATTTTAATAAGATAATAATACTAGCAATTGCCCCAAAAGGTACAAAGAGAGGCCGATAGGATTATCAAATTGGAATTGTTGATTTTTTCTAGAAGAGATGTTGGTTCAAGCCTAACAAATGAGCAATTTGAGTTGGCTAAAGGCTTTCTAATTGTTTTTTATTGTGGTAAAATTATATTGATAATTCATTGGTTTTACTTTCTCACATCAACCACAAAAATAGCTGACAACAACCACTTTAGACCACAACAACTGCATTGAGGCCAGTTCATCCCCTTACAAATACTGGCATTCGATGCTCCATTTACCTTCAAAACTAACAAAAATTATATTCCCACTCCCATTTACAGTCGTTTTAATGAAGTGAAGGAAAAATGTCGCTCTTTTCTATCAGAGGCTTCAGCTCTGCCTTTCGATCCAAACCTAAGATATATCATTCAGAATGAGCTTTCTTTTGTAAACGAGGATTGGAAGCAAGACAAGGGTTCTGGTCTAGTTACGCCATTTATTAATTCCAATAACACCCTCCCCCAAAACCTTTCGGCTATCAGTTTGTCATCTTTCTAGATCACAGATGTAGATCCAAACACGGCTTCTGGCAAAATGGTGAATGTGAGTGGGGTATTAAAGTTGGCCATGTGCCCAGATAGAAGTATCTCTTTTATGCGTAGCAACCCTGAGGCCTTTGAGATTTATCCTGGATTCTCTTCTCTCAGCATTTGTTTTGAAGGAGTCTACTTACAATTGAAAAACCCACAAAAAGAGTGGTTTCTATGTATGCTGGGCAGTACGTATTTTACCCTCCTGTGGGGAGAATGCTGCAAATCCTTGGGACTGGTTAGAGTCATTGTCGCCAAATCTGCTAGAAAATGATAACATTTTGCTACTATTGCACTATCCAAGCAAACTTTCTCTGACTACCAGAGAAATTTGGGGAAAGCTGACAAGCTTCAACCAGCACTCCAATCCTAGGTACTTTGATGGAATTGACATCTATTCACAATCAACTACTTATTTGAATTATGGATTTGATTCCGGGTACCTGCTGGCAGAGGCTTGTGACCCTTACCCATATGCTGACAATTTCTGGTCAAAATGTATTGAAATGTATAGAGGGGAACAATTATGTTCAACTCTACTATAACTAACGTCTGGCTAGATTTTGGATGTGGTTCCCAATTGGCAATGCAATGGCACGAATGACTTTTGTAGCAACTTGGGTACATTCATGAGGGATGACAAAGTTCAGTGCACCGATGGCGGCTTTAATAACACAAAGCTTATTGTGCAGGATATAAGATGTATAGATCCATCTGATTCTATTGCTACTAAATCAGGTATTACAAATGTTAGTGTTGTTTTTCGAATTGTTCCTCCTTCTCAGAGACAGTGGCTATAGAACGATCAGGCATTAATGGTCTAACATTGCCCGCTGACGAAAAATGGAACTCATCTACTGGTCAGCTTTGCATGATCGGATGCATCGAATCCATCAAGACTGAGGCCGAATTTGTTGATCGTAAGCACTGTATTCCACAGCCTCCAACCCACAACATTGACAGCTGAGTCAACAGTCCCAACGAATGGGGCAAAGATTTCAATTCTGGGTAATCACAAACCCACAACTTCTTCAAGCTGCTCAGGTGACCTAGAGAACAGGGCAACATTTCCATCAAAGCATTTCCCAAAGAAAATTCTTCCAAACTGCTTAGGTTTCCAATATCCCCAGGCAATTCTTTTAAATTTGTCTTTGACAAGATTAATATTCCTAGGGACAGTTGATGTGCAACTTGGCGAGGCAACACTTCCACGCTCTTGCAATCCGAAAGGTTTAGATATTCAACTGTCCTGATATTTGCAAATGTTTCCTCCAACAAGGTCAAATCGGAGCAATATTCCAAATTCAGATATTTAAGTCGAATTAAATTCCTGAATTTGGAAGCCCGTGCAAACTCCGACAACGAGAGAGATTGAGGTGTTGGAGATTTGTTAAGAACCCAAAAGAATCAAGCAGCGACTTCATATCTGGGCATCTTAGGTGCAGGTATTGCAGTGAGGACAAATGACAAAATTCCTCTAGTAAAGTTTTGCAATGAATCAAATCTGACATACAAGTCACCACAATCTTTTCGATGTGCTTCATTCGTCCAATGGACTTTGGGAACATTGAAAGAGGAGCATAAACATGTAGCTCCCGCAACTCCAGCGGTGCCTGCCACGCAATATTCATCTTTCAACAGTAAGAAAAATATAGAGATGATAGCGATTATCTACAAAACCCTTCAAATGCATTCAAGAGCCTGTGCTAGTATAGAAATTGCAGCAACAATCTACCATAAATTAGGGCGGCAAAGTAAAAAAAGAGAATAAATACAAAATTGTCTTTAGCCCTAACTTGAGATTCTGCTTGCCACGGTTTTTTCAATTTGGTTCATACCACTTCTAAAACCCTTATATTCTTCATCAGAATCCATGGAGGTAGGCAAGAGAAGGGACAATTGTTCCAGTGTAGCCATATCAGGTTTGGTGACTCTACCCTCCTCAGTATGCTTTCTAAATGACGATCTTCAGTTGCAACAAGTTATAACTTCCTGAAACGATATGGTTTAGGGCCGATCAACTTCCTCAGACAGTTTCCCAAAACCTCATCACACCAATTTTTGAACCATGTGACTTCTTCGTCTGATTCTAGTTCCCAGATGTGATAGAAATAACTGAGGACACGAACCATCCTAATTCCCCGCACCTCGGTTATTACCCGCAGATTCTTTATGAACAAACTGTCAAACAGAAAATAAAGAAAACAGAGCAATGAGTTTTTCTCTTTCAAGCAGCAAAAAACTAAAACAGAACAACAGGTTAATGTTAGAATGATTCAAGTACTTACAAGCGATTGTTGCCACAAATCATCAATGTCGTTGGTCGTGAGCAGAGCTCCTCCGGGCACATAGAAGGCAAATGAGGCGAGAATGCGATTAGGGGTAAGCTGGTTACGGCCATAACTAACCCAAGCTGATGAGAAACCCAGAATAATGATGCATGTGGTAAACAGATGTCAAGTGGAAAGAGGAAAATTTGTGCCAGATATCAAACAACAGAAGATCCAGATGTCAGTCAGAGAATGAAAGTGTAGATGACTATTTTCATTCATAGGAAGGCCTATCGGCCTAAATATTTTATTTTTATTAATTTAATAATTTTTTATAAGTAATAGGAAATTGTATTTGTATTTGCAACTTTATATTAAAGTATGTAAAATTGGAATGATCAAGTCATTATAAACATTTTTTTGTGTTCAAAATCTAATCGAAATAGACTATAATACTATAGTAGTTAGTAGTATAAACTTTCCAAAAAAGACTTAAAAGATAACAAGTTTTTGTAAACATCTTATGCATTAGAAGTAGGGTTATGAGGACTTTCATGAACTCTTTTTTTTATTGGAACAATGAGATAATGAGATCATGAATGTTTAACATGGAGTGAGTAATTACAGTATCAAGGGATAGAGAGTTTGGTTTCCTTTGGCACAAAGGTTTTTGAACATCTTCAATTTGTTGGTGAAGGGTACCCATTTTGTCCTTAGAGCATTGAATAATTATCTTATGATCAATTAGCATTTCCATTGTGGAAGTGAGGCTAGAGATCAATTGATTATGACTAATTTGTAGCTTCGGGATGTCAATCTGCATCTATTGCAAGTCCTCATGCAATTGTCCCCACAAGGTGCCCTCGATCCCCTTTGCATTAGCCATCAAGATACCAATGCTACTCTATCTTTCATTTTAACTCCATCCTTAAGGGGGGTCGTTCCAAACTACAAAATCCCAATTAAAATTTTATGCAAGTAAGAATTAAAGCACCAAGACGTCGACTCAACAGTGACCTCACCTTGATATAAGTAGCAAAAGGCACATGTTTCCTTGCTTGACCAATTACCTTGAATGGTAGCCTCCCCATATGGGTAATAGTAATTAAATTTAATTATAGATAAAAACCCACAACAATTATCTCTAATGGAAACCTCCTTACATAAATAACAACTGCAAATAAGAATAATGGAAGATGAATGTCTACATCAACATAACTGTGTTTCAAGGATTCTATATCATCATTTGCATATATCCCCAATTCATAGCAATGATAACATCATCTATAAATGTTGATTGTATAGATATCACATCTTATGAGCCAACTTCCATCCATAGGGGCTTCATTGGGGGAGCAATACCATACCACGTGGGTTCATATTGGGGGATATATATTGAGGAAAAAATGGCATAATATATTGGGGGATATATAGGGGCAAATGGTTTTTATGTTGGCAGGTATAAAAAATGAAGCTAAAACTTAATGAAAAAATATAAAGGGGTATAAAAACTGTCAATGAAAAAATGGATATCGACATTATCTAGTGGAAGTAGGGGTTTTTTAAATTGGGAAGGTGTATTGGGTTTGTATTGGTAGGGGGTTAAATAATGTAATCTTTAGGGGTATTTTCCAATATGTAGTCAAATTCAGGGTATTGTTTAATATGCCACGAATGCACGTGATAGGTAAGAGGTTCACTGAGTGAAACCCTCGTGCTTCCATTAATACTCATGATTATGTGATGTGAAGCAGCCACCATTTCTAGCATTTTCCTCATATCCTCTCCCATTTCCCATGCATCAAGTAGATGGTTCATAAGTTGGGCCATACATCGTATTCTTCTCCATATAACAACTAACCTCAAATTATCATAATACCCGTAACGAACTTGACAAGCAATTGAGATACACCTATGCCTTTCATCCTCACACTTAGTATAGTGCATTTTCATATATGTCTACAACAATCCTTGCTAATGTTTCAACCCTTGCCTCATCAAACCCCACCAACCAAGGGGTGATTTTTATTACTTCTGCATTCTTTAAATCACTAAGTGTCACCACCAGTAATCTAGCCTTAAGGT
Organism: Pinus taeda; assembly: GCA_000404065.3. Classification (NCBI taxonomy): domain Eukaryota; kingdom Viridiplantae; phylum Streptophyta; class Pinopsida; order Pinales; family Pinaceae; genus Pinus; species Pinus taeda. The sequence goes on from APFE030465643.1 coordinate 80,112, forward strand.
TTCTTAAGATTTTTGAATTCTTAATACACATCAATAAGGGATATGATGGGACCACTCTTGTCCATCAATAATTATGGTTCTAATGGCCAATTCAATCCCCATGTCGAACACTCAATTAGCTGCTTGTTTTTTTTCGAACTACATGGAACATTGAAGTAGAATAAATCTTGTTTAAAAGAAATTTTATTCTCTTAAGAATACCTTTTAAGTTGACATCCTTTAGGCTAGTGCCAACCGGTGGGGTAGAAGGTTCCTTCAATTTCCTATGAAAAGAGCATATGCTTATGCCTAATTATATGCACTTTTTCCCAAGCCTCAAACATAAGATATTACAATTTTTCCATAGGAGTAAAGAATAACCCCATTCTTACTACCCCTCAAATATCAATTTAACCATCCTAGATCCATCGTAACTCCAGATCTACCAAGCATTGAGAGGGATCAAATCTCTTTTCACTCTAAAGGAGGCTTGTGTGTCAAGAGATTTGATCCCTTTACGTGTTTGGTAGATCAACTAAGATAGGTCTAGGTTGGTTTAATTTCCCCCTTTAAATAGGTTACATTCCATATGAATACCATGGGTCAAATTTATTTCTATAGAGATATTTGTATTTTATTTTGATCGAGTTAGAATGTTTACATTACATTATATTACACCATCTCTACCATATTGAGTTGGAGAGCCCAACAAATCCATAATAAAATATTAGTTGATAAATTAAATTAAAAAAATTACTAAAAATTACAACTAATGAAAAAAGACAACTAATTGTTAATTGAGATAATAACAACATTATACATTTACTCTAAAAAAGACACTAAAATAAAACTTTAACACATCATCATAATACATAAAGTTACTGAAATTAAAGATTATGTTGCTACAAAATTTGCAAATAAAAGTTGCTAGCATGATACATATAAAGCATGCAATGAAATATTTAAACTGATATTAGTATAATATGAAGATTAATATATATTTTTCATCTATGTAAGTTAACAAAATATGATTATTCTATGAAATTGTTTTACAAAGCACAATTGTATTCATATTTATATGACAAAGTTTGACAATTTATATTTTTCTTAAAAAAACAAAATCTTGTAATTTAGTTACGAAGTAGTAACTTTGGTAGGACTTGTTCAAACCGTATTTACATTATGTCCATATACAACTAAATGGATGTCGCATTCATATAGATCTTAATTACAAATTGTTTAGTACAATGCACAATTACTTAGTGTTGATCAATTTGGCATGACACTTAACTTGATGCTAGACTCTTGTCTAGGCAAGGAATACTAATGTGGAAATTATGAGGGATTTTTATTGGGTTTCTTTTGGCCTTAGCATTCGATCATTGACCATCTCATAACTTATTGATGTTTTGAAAAAGAGATGAAGAAATAATATTTATTAATGCTTCTTTGGTTTTTCTAAAAATTATCATACATTGTCTAATAACTTTGAAAAATAATGGAGAAAGTTGTTGAAAAATGCAGTAAGAAATTCTCAATTTGATTTTTCCTTGATTAAATTGAGAAAAATTGAATTTCCACATCAACATACAACCTGGATGGTGTTAACTTGTGTGACATGGCTTCTGTCACCCATTTTACTTAGTAGATTCGAGTTGGGAGAGTTAGAGTTCAATTGTGCATGCGTGATTTCTAATTTGTAGCAATCAATGTCAGTTATCTCAAGTTGTTTTTAGTTAATCTAGTTCCAAATTTTGGAGGTACTAGTGAATAGTCAGTTAAGCAGTGGGACTTTAGCAGGGAAAATTTTAAGGGTGAAAATTTGTCATAAAGTTTAGAAACCTTCGCTAATCTTACTAGTCCCCAAATTGCAAATTATAAAATGTTTGTTCATATCTTTGTACAAACATTCAAATTTATAATACTTTTATATATAGTCTTTATACAATTTTGGCAATTTTTAAAGTAAAATAATTTTATACTATAATATTTAGGCGAATCATTTTGAGAAAAAAATGGAAATTAGCGAATCTTTTTTAGGAAAACCATGGAAAATTAGCCCATTTGCGAATATTAGCCCTTCAAATTTTCCATGGACTTCAGTCAAACTCAGTGATCATCCAGTTAACTATTTAATCAATCCAAAATAGCTAGTGCATGTAGAGAATTTGAGTTACCCAATTGAGGTGGAGATTCCAAGGTAGTGTAACATCAGTGGTAGACTAGTCTTGAGCGTACAAGTGTTGCATGCAGTCAAATGATCAGCCTAAAGGAATTGAGAAATTCAATTGAGGGAATTTCCTAAATAATAGGGGCTAATTCCTCAAGGAATAAGTGCAGGGAAATAGGAGCTCAAGTTGAGGAAAAATTTGACTAAGTCTGGGTCGTAGGCCTTTAGTGAGTAGAGAGATAGGTTGTGCACTTACCGGGTGAGCTCAGTTGAGCAAAGAAATTGCAATACATCTTTATTCATTTGATTAATGCAAGTAGGCATTGGGGTTTTTAGTGGATTTCTTTCCTCAGATAAAAGTACTTGTTGCATGTGTGTGATTTCTTCTTGCATGTCTGAGATTTTTGTTCTAAATTGTGAATTAATGTCTGTAGAGTAGTAGTGTACGTTTTTTTTCTTGTGATTTTGATTAAAACATCATGAGTAGTTGAAAATCTACAACCTAATTTCTACATGGTATATGAGATGGATTCACATCAAAGCAAAAAATTCGAAGTTGTTTCTCATAGGTTTGATTTGAATATTAGTGTAGTAGGATTTCTTTAGCGCTGAGAGGATGGCCTTTAATGGACTAAGGCTAGAGTATGCCTTGGAAGGCACCTCTAACTTTATTGCATGGAAGGACCGCATGGACGCAGTATTTGATGACAATGGATTGTTATAATACATCAAGATAGATGTTGCAAAACCACAAGCATATGATGCCCAGAACCTTGCTCAGTGGAAAAAAGATGTAGCCAAGGCGAGGAGAATAATCTTGGAGGGAGTACACGATCATATTATCTCAAATCTCTGCGGGAAAGAAAATCCATTCACAATGTGGAAAGCACTGACAGAATTGTTTGAGAATAGTAAAGGGGGCAAGAAGAAACATTTATCAAAAATTAAATGCTTTAATTGTCATGAATTCTAGCAATATGACACGAAGTGTCCACACAAGAAGAAAAGCAAGAAGACCTGGGGAGGAGCATCAGGTGAAGCTTTCGCTTCACAATTCAAGCTTGAGTTTACCCTCATTGCATGTATGACCAACATAGTGATGGGTAGTGTGTGGTAGTGGACTTAGATGCATCGCTCCATATGACAGGGAATAGAGACTTTTCTAGTGACTTGGAAGAAAAATATTTGCATATGAACATCGAGATGGGGGATGAAGGTAGGTATAGTGTGTTTGGGATTGGTACAGTCACCTTTCAGAGGGAGTCAGGCTCCCCCCTCAGGCTCAAGGATGTCATGTTCATTTCGAGCCTAAAGAAAAATCTCGTCTCTATTGCAGTTTGGGAAGACTATGGTTATGATGTGATCTTTAGCAAAGGAAAGGAATTCCTAAGACACATAGCCATGGGACAAGTGAAGCAGATCATGGTTCGTGTGAATAGCTTATACAATCTAGATGTGGAGTATTGTGTTGCATTGAGCGGAAAGGTGGAGAAGGTGCAGAGTCGCGATGTCGGTGAACTTTAGCATATAATACTTGGCCATTTTCATCATGACACTTTGAAGATCATGCAATAGATAACCACAAACCTCCCCAAATGAGCACTTGAGTAGCAGGATGTAGGCAACGAATGTAACTTGGGGAAGTACAAATTCCATGATCGAGGCAACAAAGCACATGCAATCCTTGAGAGGATCCACTCTGATGTCTGTGGACCTTTCTCAACATCCTCCACTGCCAGACACAAATATTTTGTCATTTTATTGATGACTTCTCATAGAAGCATTGAATATTCTTCATGTGAAAGAAGGATGAGAAATTATCCAAGTTCGTAGAATTCAAGGAATTGGTTGAGAAGGAAACTAGAAAGAAGGTGAAAGGCTCTCAGGAGCAATAATGGAGGTGAGTATGTGTTGAAAAAATTTAAAATTTTCCTTGCAAAAGAAGGCATTCAACGAGATTTGACAATACCCCACAACCCACAATAGAATGGGGTGGCTGAGAGGAAGAACTATAGCATTGTGGGAGCAATGAAGGCGATGTTGCATGATCAAGGCCTACCTCTACATTTGTGGGTTAAGGCATGCAACACAACAGTCTATTTGCAGAACTGGAGTCCTCATCAAATTCTTTGCATGATTACACCAGAGGAGGCTTTCTCGGAGAGAAAGTCGGGTGTGTCGCACTTCAAGATTTTTGGAGCCTTTATTTACTGCCATGTCTCCAAAGAGTCAAGGAAGAAGCTAGAGTCAACAGTAAAAGTGGGGGTATTTGTGATCTGAAAATCACTCGTGAGTGATCTCAGTTAAATAATTAATGAATGAAGGTATTACAGACTCATGTACTAGTGTGTGTCTATGTTATTTTAGGCAACAGATTGATCAGATTGCAAAATACACAAACACTGGAAGATGGAGAACAGTAAGAGAAACACAATAAGAAAATACAAGAACACAACAAATTAATAAGGAGTTCACCCTATTCTCTAGGGCTACGTCTCCGGTCCAGCTTTCAGTGGTGGCCTCCTTTTATTGTGTTTTTAAAGCATAGTTTTTATAGTGAGGAGCTCAACTTGAGTCTCCTAAAACAGATAATGCTTGGTAGGGTGGTTCTTGGATTCCCCAAGCCACTAGAGTGCACAGACTCTTTCCTTACCAAGTCTTGACCTCTCTGGTCTTTAAGGGGATGAGTCTAATATGGTACTCAGTTCCCGACAAATCCTCATAGGGATTGCTTGAACCTCTCAAGCCTTATGTCTGCTCAATGCTGCCTTAGGTCAGCTTGGCTCTCTGTTTTCTGCTCCTTACTTCCCTGTCCCTTTCGCATTTTCTTTCACTTTTTTTCTTCTCTGGTTCTTCCTTCTCTCCTCTCCTCTCCTATTCTCTGTCTATTCATGGCTTAAAGCCAATCTATCCTTGACTGTTCGCTTCCTCTTCTGCCCCTTCGGATCACCTGTTGTTGTTCGCTTGGAGTTCCCTGCCTCTGCATCATCGCCAACGTCTCACAGAGAGGTGGCCACGTGTCCTCTCACGAACTGTGCCAGCTCTTCCTCGATGGTTCGGTATTTCAGTTACATTGTGGAATGACTCATCCACCAACTCAACGATCAAATCGAACTTTAGACTTTTATATGCGACGACTTAATTCCCCTGTCAAATCCATTTTCCCATCGGGCACAATCTCTGCCGCCAAATATGGAGCCCCAGATCCTACGGTGTTCACTCTTTTCGCGCAGTTGACTTGCTCGACCATTAGCCCGTATGAGAGGCAGTTTTCTCTCTCATCCACCGGACATGCATCGTGCGATGAGTGGAATTGCTCGTTCTCTGCCCAAATCTGCTTACCGCCCAATATGCCTCCGATATACTGCCGATTTTGGAGCACAGGACCCACCTTTCACCTTAGCGCTTTCCCTATGGTTTCCTGGCTTCCCATATGACCGAGCACTCTGGGATTCTCCTTCTCGAGGGGTTTTGCACAGTCGCGCATCAGAAATGGCCTCCGTTTCCCGATCCGGGCTTCCTAACTGCCAGTTTTGCCTCCTGCGCGGTCTCCATGGGCCTTGATCAGCGCACTTCGACCAAGGTCCTCGTCGTTCCTTGTTGGCTGCAAACTGCCATTGTCCAGAGGTCTTCCTGATAGCTCTTTGTTCATAAATTCGAAGTCTGTCGTGATTTGATACAGTCATGGCACTTTGATAATTTCCATGGATCCAATTCGGATCACGACCTTCCCACTAAAAAAGCTTTTGGACCCCCAAAAGTTTGTTTTCAAGCATCGACTAAGTGAGGGTACAATTGTCTCACTTGTCCAATCTCTATCCACTTTGCACTACTTGGCTTTGAACCCTTGAGCCCAATTCTGGGGTACTCAACATCTCCTCTGTGCGTCGTCCTCACCTTCCTATCCAAAACTGTGTCTTCCTGCAGTTCATTAAGATATTAAGGTAGTAGGTCATCAATAGAAGGAAATTGACTCTGCTCTTCGGGATCCCCAATTAGTGAAGGTTCAAACAATCTCAAGCAATCTGCATTTACAACTGAGTAGATGTGCATGTAAGCTGGTAGATCAAGGCGAAAAGCATTCTCACCAATCTTCTCAAGTATTTTGAAGCGTCCATACCTGATAGGCTTTAGCTTTTTACCTTCACCTTGCATCCTATCCTTGCTGATATACAGCCAGACTTGGTCACCAACTTGGAAACTATGCTCCATCAGATGCTTTTCATGCCTTGCCTTGTATTTGGCTTGGCTCTTTTCCAGCTGTTCCTATACTGCCTGGTGGATCTCTTGGATTTGTTCAATGAACCTAGTTGCCCTGTCCACATCACTGTGTCCCTCAACTATGGTGTCTTTACCAAAGAAAAAATCCAAAGGAGACCTTGGTGTGAAACCAAAACAGGTCTCAAAAGGAGATCTTTGTGCAGAAGAATGTTTTGCTCTCTTGTAAGCATGTTGCACATAACATAAATGTTCATCCCAAAGCTTAGGATGTTTGCTGCAATATCCCCTGAGCAACTGGATCACTGTCCTATTGATTACTTCTGTCTGGCCATTAATTTGTGGATGAAAAGTTGTGCTTTTCTTCAGTTTAGTGTCCATTAGTTCCCACAGACTTGAACAAAACTTCCCCACAAATCGGGTGTCTCAATTAGATACAATGGAAGTAGGTAATCCAAAAAGAACCCATACATGTTCAAAGAACAGTTTAACAGTTTGTTCAGTTGTAATCTGTTTATTACAAGGTATCAAAATACACATTTTGCTGAACCTATCCACAACAATATACAGATAATCATGACCTTTCCTAGATTTAGCTAGTCCTCCAACACAATCCATGGAAACACTTTCCCAAGGGTGAGAAGGAACTAGTAATGGAGTGTACAAGTCTAGTATTCTATTGTTGGGCTTGCTTTTAGAGCACATAGTACACCCTCTTACATATCTAGAAACTATCTCATTCATTCTTGGCCAATAACAAAATCTTTGTAGCTGTGCAACTATTTTACTTACCCCAAAGTGACCTGATATTAGAGAAGTGTGTGCTTCTCAAATTATCTTTACTCTTTCAGTTTATGGAATGCATAACTTCCCACAATGATATAAGAGTCGGTCCTTTACATGATAATCCAATTCTTCTACTCGTTTGCCTTGACTTAAAGTTGCATATACATCTGTAAAGTCTATATCTTGAGCATATTGTTCACTGTAGCTCTCATGTAACATAGAATTATGCTTAAGTATAGTAGATGCATTTATAATGGGTCTAGATAACATGTCTGCAACTTTATTGTGTATGCCCTTTTTATATATGATGACTAAATGAAATTGTTGTAGAAATCCCATCCATCTATAGTGTCTTGATTGTTGCAACTTAGTTTGGGAGTGTAGATATTGAAGTGGTTGATGATCAGTATGTATTATTGTCTCTTTTCCCATTAAGTAATGTTTCCACTTTTTCACACTCTATACTGATGCATACAATTCTTTATCATATGTAGGATAGTTAACCACTGCAAAATTAAATGTCCCAGAATGATAACATATGGGTTTACCATGCTGTGTCAACACTGCTCCCATGGCATAGTCACTGGCATCCGTTTGGATCTCAAATGGTCTTTGAAGATCAGTCAGTGCTAGTACAAGTGTTGTACTAATCTTTTCTTTCAAGGTGTCGAAGGATTTCTGCTATTTGCCTCCCCACTGAAACACCTTGTTCAATCTTGTTAAAGCATGTAAGGGAGCTGCAATTAGGGAAAAGTTAGAAATGAACTTCCTCTAATATTGTGTTGTTCCTAAGAAGCTTCTAACTTCTGTAGCAGATTTGGTTTTAGGCCAGTTTACAATGACTTCCACCTTAGAGGGATCTATCTTCAATTCACCACCCCCTACTATATGACCCAAATAATTCAAAGATGTTTTTTCCAAATTCGCATTTTGAGAGTTTAACATGAAGTTTTTCTCTTTTCAAAACATTTAGTGTCTGCTTAACATGCTTTAAGTGTTCTTCCCACATTTTGCTAAATATCAAAATGTCATCCAGATACACAATAACAAAATCATCAAGAAAAGGTATGAGTATATCATTCATTAATCTCATGAAAATAGCAGGAGCATTAGTTAAGCCAAAAGGCATAACCAACCACTCATACAATCCCTGCTTTGTTTTGAAAGCAGTCTTCTATGCATCTTGTTCAGCAACTCTGACCTGATGGTATCCACTATGCAAGTCTAGCTTGGAGAAATAAACAACTTCTTTCAATTGATCTAAAAGATCATCTATGCGAGGAAGGGGATAGCGATTTTTGATTGTTATCTTATTCAGTGCTCGGTAATCAATGCACATTCTCTACAAGCCATCTTTGTTTCTCACCAAAATGATTGGTGACCCACATGGTGATGTGCTAGGTCTGATGAACCCTTTCTCAAGCAACTCCTGCACGTGCTTCTTGATTTCAGCATTCTCTAAAGCAGACAACCTGTACATTCAAATGTTAGGCAATGGAACATCTTGTTGCAAAATAATATCATGCACTATTTCCTTTTTGGGTGGCAGACCTTTAGGTTCTTGAAACAAGATATCATACTCTGAAACAACCTTTTCTAAATAAGCTTGTTGTTTAGCATTACAACCTTCAAATACATTGGTTTTATCAGGTTTCTTTTCCTTTACAACCATCAGTAAGAATTGTTTGCATGAATTTATCATTCTTTTCATTTGCCCTGAGTTTATGAGAGTATAATTATTTTTGAGCTTATGAGCTCTTACAAAGTATTCGATTCCATCTTTAACAAGTAGATACTTATTCTCAGCTCTATAGAAAATAGCTTTTCTATCATACAAGTGAGGACTTCCTAAAACAATTCCACATATATCCAAAGGAATTATGTCTAACTCAACCTCATCTACAAATGTTAACCCAAAAGAAAACTTGAGTTTGCATTGTCTAGTCACTTGTAGTTGTGCTTTATCATTCAACCATCCTAATGGGTATGTTTTCTTGTGAGGTGTAGTTACTAATCCCAACTTCTTTACAGTTGCTTCAGAAATTAAATTTACTTGTGAGCCACTATCAAACAAAGTATCAATCTTTTGATGTTTGGAAATAACTCGAATATGGAAAAGCTCATGTCTTTTTCACTCATGTTCTTCATCAATAATAGTTTGAGCAGAATTACTAGTAGATGCTTCAGAATTCTTAGCTTTTATACCTATGGCTGCAATGATTGTTTCATCTCCCAAGTTTGACCCCAAATCTTTCTGAATCGCTGCAGCAATCTTCTTCTTCTTGCCCTCAAACTTCTTAAGTCTTAGCTCTGGATGTAGAATCCAACAGTGCTCATCATCATGCCCATCCTTTTTACAGTGAGTGCATGAAGCTTTGCTTTTCTGTGCAATGTTAGCCTTCCTTGCTTTCTACTTCTGATTTCTTTTCTCCTTTCTTTTTCTTGCAGTGGGTTGGGATGGTCTCACAACTTCTGGATTTCCATTCTTTCCTCTAACCTCTAGATGAGTAGCTTGTACAGATACCTCATCTATACTAGTGGGATTAAACATGAGGATGGTATGCCTCATCTAGATGTGTAGACCACCAATGTACTTCAAAAGAGTCTCTGGTGAGTCTAATGAGACCCCTAGAATCAATTCTCTCTTTCTAAATTCTTGAGTGTACCCTTGCACGCTTTTCCCTTTCAACTGCTAAAGAGTTTGTCAACTCATCATGGCTTGTTGCATGTAGGCCAATGGACAGAACTGCTTCTTTATTGCATAAACAAAGTCACTCCAGACAGAGATAGTCTTACCATTTCTTTTCATGTTAGCTTGGGTTCTGCCTTCCCACCAAACCAATGCAGTGCCTCCTAAGTGTAGGTTTGCCAGCTGAATTTTTCTCTTATCTGAATTGATGTTCTGCACTTTGCAATACACATCAATTTGTCTAATCCAATTGTCCAAATTTTCAGCATTTAACTCTCCATCATATATAGGCAAGTCAAATTTAACATCTAGCTTGATCAAAGATGCTTTCTTATTATGCACAGGGCCATTAGGAGGTGTGAGAAAGTTTTCCTCTTTCCCTTTTCCTTTTGAGTGGTCATGGGAATGAGATTCATCTTCTTCTTTATCTTCTTTAGAACCTGATGAATCTTCATCCTTATGCTTTCTAAAGTCCCTATACATTCTTATACCATAAACTTTATAACTAGGAAACTCTCTATGAATTGAGGGTTTGGCCCCACAGAACCTTCCTCTGACATTGTCTTCTAAGGATAGACTCTCCCAATTTCAGGATTAGTTTCGACGAACTCTCCTTCTCCTAATTTGAGCTTTGATCTAATGAGCATTCAACAGCCAAACCAACACAAGCTTGTCTAACCTTACAGCCTAAAGCTATGATACCACTTGTTCAGATAATCACCCTATGAGTGACCTGAGTTAAAGGTTTATTAAATGAAGGTACTATAGACTCTTGTGCTGGTGTGTGTCTATGTTATTTAAGCAACGGATCGATCGTATTGCAAATACACAAACACTTGAAATGGAAAACAATAGAGAAATACAGTAAGCAAATACAAGAACACAAGCAATTAATAAGGAGTTCACCCTATCCTCTAGGGTTACATCTCTAGTCCACCTCTCGGTGGTGGCCTTATTTTATTGTGTCTTGAAGCAGAGAATTACAATGAAGGAGTTCAATATGAGTCTCCTGAAACAAATTGGCTTGGCAGGGTGTTTTTTGGATTCCCCAAACCACTAGAGTACACAGACTCTTTTCCTTACCAGCTCTTTGACCTCTCTAGTCTGACAGATCCTCTTAAGGATGGCTTGAATCTCTCAAGCTCTCTGGTGCTCGACGCTGCCCTTGGTCAGGTTGGCCCTTCTATCTTCTTTCTACTTTATGCTTTACTGGTTCTTCTCTTCTGTGTCTTCTGCCTTCGGTGTTCCGTATTTCGGTTCCCAACTCCTTATCCTCTGTCTGGTCTATACATGGCTGTAAAGTCATTCGAGCTCATGGCGATTCGCTTTCTCTTCTAGCTCTATCATATTGCCTACTTGCAGCTGCGCTTGGAGTTCCCTGTTTCAGCGCTGCCATCAGACTCTCAGGGATGGCCACTTGTCCTCCTGCGAACTGTACCAGCCTGCTTCATTGGTTCAATTCTTTGGTTACGTCGTGGAATGAGTCTTCTGCCACCGTGGCAGTCAAAGCGGACCTCAAATTCTTCTAAATCACGGCTTAACCCTCCATCAATTCTATCTTCTCCATCGGGCCCAATCTCAGTCGTTAGATCTGGAGCCCCCAGATCTAACAACACTTGCTCGTCCCGTGCGGTTGACTAGATTGACCGTTAGCATGGAATGAGTGGCGGTTTTCTCTCTCCTCCGCTTGCCACGCATCGGGCGCTTAGTGGAATGGCTCATTTTTCATCAAAAATTCTTAATGCCCATGGATGCCCCCAATCAATACCACCGGTTTTAGAGTGGGTCCTGCCTTTAGTGCTTAGCCTTTTGTCCCACAGTTTTCCCAGCTCCCACACGACTGAGTGCTCAGGGCTTCTCCATTTTGAAGGATTTTGCCCAGCATTAAAAACTCCCTTTGTTTCCCGATCCAGGCCTCCCACAGGCTAATTCCGCCTCCCGCGTAGTCTCCACGAGCCTCAGTCAGCGCGCTTTGACCAAGGTCCTCATTGTTCCATGCTGGCTACCACTGCCACTGGTTTAGAGGTGTTTTTGATCACTGTTTTAAATTCCTTGAAGTCTGTCCAAACCTAGTACAGCCATGGCTCTGTTAATCATTCTTTATGGATCCAATTCGGATCAATACATCCAGATCATAGTTCTATTATAACCATAAATCTTGCATTCTTAGCAATTCAAACATTCTGCAGCAAGTAAATTAATCAAGCATATAGTTCAACACACCTTCAAATCTCTTAGATCTGAGCCTTCTCCTTGCTTCCTAGTGCACACATGTTTTAGATCAAGTCACACATGAATGTTCCATTACATTTCACACTTTACTCCTTGATCTCCTTCTCCTTATATAGTTATTTTTCTTTCCAATACAACAAGAAAATCCCTTGGTAGTGTTGTCTATAATTATTGAGAGGATCAAATAAACATTGCGAACACAATACTATGGGTGATTACCATGGGAATAACTCCTGGTTTTCTATTTTCCATGGTTAGGATTATGTATGTGACTTTCATTCATTAAAACTGCATATGTACTTGACTCTTGTTTACACGGGTCATGTATAATTTTCAAATTTCACACTTTCATGTTTTCTCAAGGTAAACATGTGGCAAGATTGTCAATACACTTCCTCATATTTGCAATACATGTACCAATACTCATGTCATTTGCAGTAGTTTCATAATCACCATATTATAATCAAGTCTACATCAGGGACATATTTGCACATATGACCTATTTTATAACCAATGACTCTATGATCCCATGTTTACATCAATCACCCAAAATGGTGTTACATACATGATATGACTTGATCCCAATAACCCATATATGACTAAATTTTACAATGCTTGCAATATGGGGCTTTTCATGACCCGTATATGATATTAATCCATGGTATCCATAGATACTATCTATAAAAACAATGGATATATATATATATATATATATATATGAAGACTATTTACAATACTAATAAAGACTGAGCAGTAACATATAAGAATGCATAGAACTGGTTAGTAATCATAAGAGTGTCTATGATCATCAACAATGATAATTTCATATCATTTATTCCCTTCATCAATAACAACAATAATGTGGTATCACCAATAGCTTCAACATATATAAACCAAGGCATATTGACAAAGTCATATGGATATCCTTCTTATTAGTAAAAATGTTGATCAAGAGTGACTAATGCAAGAAGATATATCAGCAACAACAATATGAACTCATCATAGTCAACATCATGAAATAAGGAGTGCCCATAATACCAACAGTGAGCCATTATAAGTATAGAAGATACTCCCCCTGAACATGTGCCATATTTTTATCACCATAGCACGTATGCGCGCGCACACACACACACATATATATCCTCTTCACCGTTGAAGACGTTAGCAAAGAATGCATCAAAGAAATAGATCAACAACAACAATAATATATGATCATGAATCAACACATATAAACATTAGATATACAACATCAACAGTCTGCAATAAACCAATGTAAGACCAACATGTCAAAAAGGTACTTATCGAAGCATGAGAAGCTCCCCCTAAGCTTATTCCACTTCTTCTTTACCACGGATAAACGTACATCACTGTTTGAGTTATTTCCTTTGTCCTTTTTCAATCTCAATGCCAATTTCCATAGTTAATAATAAACCATAAGTGATTCCCAATGTAATGTTTCCCCCCTTCATTCAACTTGAAATACATGTCCCATGACCTTGGTCTTATTTTATTTACATATAAACTTAACCCATGGCTATTACAAACCCCTACCACTTGGGGGGACACTGTCCTTAGTGTTCTATGACACTTATGACCATGCAAAACGTTGAAAACAAAACATACTACTTATTGGAGATTTATAAACAAAGCTCAACGTAGTAATTACAATCACACACACACACACATACCAAAAAATCATTTTCTTCAACCAACAAGTAAAGAAGGATATAATGCTCGCATTTGATTACCCATCTTCCATGTAGCTTCATTAGGCCCAAAGTGCTTCCATTGCACTTTAACTTGCTCTATTTATATGTTCAGGAGAATGATTTGTTTATGTTTCAATATGCATTGTGGCTATGGTTGGAACTCTTCCTCTGGTTCCAACGGCAATAAATACCAATCAATCACATCATCAACATCTTGTACATATCTCTTAAGCAATGAAACATGGAAAAAATCATGGACTTTGACCAATTGCGGAAAATAAATTATGTAGACCACTAGTCCAATCATCTCGAGAATCTCAAAAGGCCTGCAATATTAAGGTGGCAACTTTGCACATGACCCAATCCTCAAGGAGATCTTCTTGGGCTTGATTCACAAGTACACATGCTCCCCAACCTGAAACTCCTAGAATGCTCTATGTTTATCTGCATAAATCTTCTTCACGTTATGTGCTACCTTCAAATTATTTTTAATAACCTGCATCTCGAAGGATCTAGGTATGGAAAGGTTGTACACCTAGGTCCACACCCGGATATGCCCTAGGTCGTATGTCAAATGGTGAGTGTAGAAATTTGATAGATATTACAACTACTCAAGATTTCAAACTAAAAAACAAGAGACGCAATTCTACTCTACTAATCTCCGAAATGGAAATCACAATTTAGAACAAAATGCATAAACATGGAATAAGCAAAACCACAAATACATAGTGATTTCTAGAGGACCCAACTAGGAAAAAAAGCCCTCAATCCTCTTTTCATTAATAATTTGAATAAAGAAACTATTACAATTACTAGCTCCAGCTCTGAGCTCAACCTGCAAAAGAATAATTGTTCTCTTTGTTCAATAAGAAACTTTGGCCAACAATTAGCCAATTATTTTCTCATGAGGCCTCCTATTTCCTTGCATAAAACTGAGCAAATTTGAGCTCCTAAACAATAGGGAAGTCCCTATTTCCTTATGCAATTCCCAAGGGATTGATCTCCTAATTGCATGCAATAGCTGTACACTCAACTAGTATACAACCCATGTTACAGTAGCCTTTGTCTCCTCCACTTCAGCTGAGCAATTCAAATTCTATGCATGTATGAGCTATTTTGAACTGATTGATCAGTTAACTGATAGATCTCTGAGTTAGACTGTTATCCCACTGCACAACTGGCCTTCAACTGACTCTATCAATAGTTAGAGGTTAGTTAACTAAATACAACTGAAAATAATTGAACTATATTGCTAAAATTTAACAATCACACATGCATGACTAAACTGCAAGCCCACTAACTTGAATTTACGGAGCTAACTGAGTGACAAGAGCCATGTCACACTAGTTAACTTCCTCCAAGTTTTCTTGTTGATGTCGAAATTCGATTTACTCAATTTGATTAAGGCTAAGGTCAAATTGAGCCCTTCTTGCTACATTTTTTAACATTGAGCCCTACATCAGATTAACCTCACATTCACTTTAGGACCATTGGAGATCCTAATATGATAGATGATTCCATAAAAGTGCAGGCCTAGATCTAGTTAAGGCCGGATACACTTGCAGAGTAGTGGAGCATTAGTGGACCTCATGTTGTGTTGATGTGGTAGTGCCATAGGGGGCAGATAGGGACCATGTGATTCCAAATTGAAGAATAATGATGATGCAGCCTAATTTAAATGGGTAAACTTCTGATGCGTATACATTTTAATCTAGGAGTTAGATTGAGGTGAAATTTATATTACCGGAAATCTCTTAACAAGATGAAGGTAATGGCGGTGTGTGTTTTGAGATTAGAATTATTTGAGAAAAAGAGGTTGTGTGACTCCATCTTCATGGTAGACCTTGGAGATTATGTCAAAGAAAATAGGTAACACCTCCCACAACCCAAGATAAGACAATGAGGTGGGAAGGTATGTTAGAGAGTGGTATTAAAGCTTAGGTTTAACACTAGACATGAAGAGGATCATGTACAAAATTTAATACAATAATTTAATTATTGCATATGATAATTTTCTTTGGATTTACAGTTGATGTGGTTGCTCACCTTGATAGAATGTTGATATGTCATAATTGAATTGGGTTTTCATTATGTGAACAACTTTAGATCAACATGCTTAGTGTTGATAGGCCAAGGTAATAAACTACTATATTCATGTCAATTTTAACTGACAATTGTATGTGTGTGACAACAAAGAGAAAGAGATTAGAAGACACAAATTCCAGCAAGAAATAGAGGAATGAGCAATAGAATGGTACAATATAGTACAAATAGATCTCATCATAATCAGGAAGAGCAATCAGTTGGGAAGAGGTCAAAGGAAAATTCTCATGGCTGGATAGATACTCTTAAGAGATTGAGCCTAGTTGAATTGAGAATTTGTAAGGAGGACATTTAAAATATTGTCTGATCACAAGAAAAGCAAGCACAAGTGAATTTAGTGGTTTTGTAGAGCTTATCAGATATGCAAAAGAAAAGGAAACATGAGCTTGGTGCCAACTATCTAGCCAAGCACAAATCCAAGCAAAGACCATCTGAAATGTTGTCATGTTTTCTTTGTACTTATCCAAAACATTACTCTTGCAACCTGCTACAATTCCAACTCATAGTACATCACTTCTCTCTGCACTATTATTGGTCCTTACTACTCCATTTTTTCTTCATCTTCTTTCATGGTTGTAATCTCCCCTCTTCTACAATTGCAAAGTGTTTTCCAAAACTATTTTTTATATATATTTTTCATTCACATCCTTTGGTATACTACTTATTTCTTCTTAGATCTACTTATGAACCATCTCCACCTCAACCTTCTTTTCCAAAATATTCACTTTGCAATCTTCTTTAACTTTTCCTAACTAGTCCATGATTGCATCAGTTTAGACATTTCCATCTTCTTTGCTCCTTTCCTAACTAGTCCAACATTTGCACTAGTTTAGGTCACACCTTCAATAACTACTCCATTTTTATGAACACATCAACTTTGTGTTCATCTTTTATATCCTCATCTTCTAGTGTATTACATAGCTCATTGCTAACTTTTCTTCTACAATTTTGTTGCCAATATTCAAACCAACTATTACACCTTCTTCTTTATTTTTGTTGCCATTATTAATTTCAAAAACTTCTTTAACATTCTCCTCCTATTTCAGTGTACAATAATCAATACATGATCAATACCTACAACACAATTCAAATTCAAATTTTTAAATTCACATATCCCAAAAGGGACCTTCGACAATAGTGGTTCTCACATCACTATGCTTGGATTTCCAATCTCGCTTGCACACATCTCGCTAAAGGTCCAAGTTTTGTCTCCTCTTTAGGCTTGCATTCCACCACATGGTGTACATTCTTCATATCTCTACTTGAATATGTAGATATTCCTCATCCTCTATTTGATTCATTTGTCATTGATGTCTCTCATCACCCTATTAATTCAACTCTTTTGGATTCTTCATTGCTTTAATTTTTGTTGCTTCTCTTCTCTTTTGAGTTCCACTTAATAATTTCTTCCCAACTTCTAATAAAAATTTATATATCTTGAGTAAGCACCTTTTCCCACTCTTTTCATTATCTCTAGCCATTCTCTTTGGATTCTTATTGTGTTGAGATTTATCTAAGGATGCCATTTGTGTAAACATCTTATACATTTCTCTTCTCACATTGTCATTATTAGTGCAATGTTTTCCAATTTGTGAGTTTCTCCTTGAACCAATAATACAATCTTTGCAATCTCCTTTTTACATGCTTCTCAACACCACACTATTACAATCGCTCACAACTTCTACCCATCAATCTTCTATCTAATATGAGTTGTTTATGCCTGTATTTTTCTTCTCACAATTCTTATGTTTATCTAACTATCCTTCATTCTTTGTGTTATCCAAATTATGGAAATCCTTTTCCATCAAATTTTTGGACTTTTTCCTTTAGAAATATTCTAAAAATAAAATAAAATCAATTTTCCTCAACTTTCATCTTTCTCCTATAATGCAAGTACATTCTCTTTAACTATTCTGCCAAGAATCCATTTTACTAGAATCATCTTCACGAACAATACACCCAATATAATTTGATTTGGTATCTACAATTATGCAAACTAGAATGTTCAAAAATAAAAGCAAATACATCAAACAATAACAAGAAACAATTCTAATTTAAATTTAACAATATAAATACACACAACTATTTTTCCATTATTATTAAAACCATAAAAAATTTAAAATGCTAACTCATTGTAATAATGAAAAAATATTACGCTACATTCTAATCCACACCTTTAAATTACCAAAATCATATAACACAATTTACAACAGGAAAGATATAAAACTCCTATATATATTTAAATTTTAAACTATTTAAATATGATAATTGGTTTCTAATCCACGAAACTCCTATTTAGTAATGACAATTGAATGCAAATTCATAAAGCTCTTACATATTTAAATTTTAAACTATTTAATCATGATAACTGAGTTCCAATTATCTGAATCTCTTAAAATAAATGCAGCATTCATTTCATTAATCTTACTTTCACATAACCATGAATCACGTGTCCAACTCTAAGATGCGGCATCATTTTTGTGGCCAGAATAGTCAATTAAGATGCAGCATCATTTTTGTGGCCTGAATAGTCAAAATTGAAAGAAGAAAAAGTGTAATGAGATGTATTATTTACAGCACACTCGAACCAAAGTTCAAAAGTAATCGTTAAATTTAATATTTTTTTAATATAAAACTATGTTGTTAAATAAATATACTTTACAAAATTATGGTTATCATTCAATTTTTAACCATGATAAATTAAATTTATAATGAATATATTTTTTAATAACTTTGAAAATTAATAAAATTATATTTATTCTAAAGATATAGAATTATTTTCTCTGTCCGGAGAAGTGTATCTTGTAACGTAACTAATTATGCACCACATTTGCAGTACCATGAACTTGTTTTTAAAACATCCAAATGACGTATTCGGTCCATAGGACGTCATGGCCCATGCGCATAATAAGGTTTGTAAAATGGGGATCTTACAATTTGAAGGTAGCTTCGCTTTTATGGACTTACTACCATTTTGGGATATCAAAGCTGCATTTGCTTTCTTATTTTTGAATTTTTTGGTGTGGATTGTGAGAATTGAGTTTCTATATAGGAGTTGTTTTTAGTTTGATTTATTTTTTGTTGTTGGAATTAAGTGGAAAAATTTGTGGTGAAATTTTGATTTGTTTTATTTAAACTAGCTTTTTAATTGTATATATAGATTCAACTCTCTGAAAAATCCTTAGGTCATTTCTATTTTGTAGGTGTTACCTATGAAACTTGTGAATTTAATAAAATTCTTGTCAGATTTTACAAAAATTAAATAAGAAAAGTATTTCAAAAAATCACACTAAAAACAACTCGTATTATATATACCATCAAAAAATAAACAATTCATATTATATATATTTGTTTTTATTTTCCCTACAAATTTACTAAGATTGAAATGTTTGTTTCTCAAGAATAATTTCAAAAGTTGAGTGTGATATTATTTATATATAAAGTTGTTTTTATTCTTCTTACAATTTCACTCAAGCTGAAATGTTTTTTTTTTTAAATAATTTTTATATGAAAGATTGACATTTTGTTTTTTTTAAGGAATGAATATATATATGTTTTTATTCTTTATCATTTTAATCTAGATTGAAATGTTTGTTTTTTCAGAGTAATTTTTTCATGAAAATTTGATATATTTATTTTTTAAAATAATTTTTACATGAAAATTAACCAACTCATTTATACATGATTTTCCATAAAAGTAGCTAATTTTAATATCCAATGAACCACATTTTTTGATGATGGTGATGATGGTTAACGTCCCTTGATCCCAAACTTAAGAAACAAATTATTTAGTTTGATTTATGATTTTATTCCTATGCTAAAAAAGTTTGGAGAGAAGCCTCCCTAGCTCACTATAATTTTGACATCCTAAAAGGCTAGGAAGGTCAGTGTTGCAACAAAGATTATGAAACTGGGATCTAATATGGTTGTACGCGGGGCACTCTAAGAGGAAGTGATTTTCATCCTCCATGTTCATATTCTCACATAGATGGTAGATCCTTTCTATCCATGGTGTTTTAAGAACTGCCCAACTAGGTGTTTCACTATGGAGTTCATGAGAGCTCGTTTTAATCTTGGCTATATTAATTTTCTTCTTTGAGCTAGTTAAAACAGAGAGATACTTTTGATCTTCTAGGGTGGGGTTGATGACCTCCTTATAATATCTTAATTTTCTTTTAACTCTTAAATCTTTCTCACACCACATTTTTTCTTTGAACTTAAAAGTAACAATATTTTTAATGTTATTAATGTTTTGCAATGCAACATTCTTGTCCATCTCCCAATAGTTTAACTAGGCTCTTGTGTTTTTATACCAACCTCATTTGAGCCTTAGATAGCTTTGACTAGAATTTAAAATTACTAAATATAAACCACAAAATTGTTTTGCTGAATGTTAAAATTTTATTTTAAAACAAAATTAATTTATAAAAGAATAACTTCCATGTTAGACACTTTATGGGAATTTAAGATCAATTCTATCACATGTATAGAAATTATAATATTTTTTAAACATATATTTATTTAGACTTTTTAAAAATAAATTAGCTCACAATGTCAAATCCCTGTGACCACAAATAATTAAGGTTGCGTATTCACAAATAAATGAATTAACAAAAACTCATAATCAATCATTTGACCGACCATAACTGAGGTTAGGTTTTAAGACATACATACATGTATTAACAAAAACTCATCTCTGGATCAAAGTAGTGAGCGAGCGCTTTTTAATACGTGTTGAATTTTTAGATACAAAACGTGCTTCTAATGATACGATAAAGAGTTGGGACGTCAATTTGATTTATTTGCACATATTATCTCAAATCCACGCGGTTTGCTTTCCCGTATTCCCTCACGTGATCAACGACGCAAGTTAGTGGCCTGTGCTACCACTATAAATCTTAATTTCACTTCCCTCACCTTTTCACTGTCCACACACAAACAAATAGTCGCGATTCCCATCTTTGCAAATTCTGCATCGACATTGTTTGAACACAGATTCACAAACAAATCGAATCAACGAGTGAGGCAGCCATATCCCAAAACGCTTCGAATTCTTCTGTATCATGGGTGCTAAGTGCAGTTCTAGTTGCTTCGGGTCTGCCATGGAAGCCGAGGCGAGCGAAATGGGATGCAAGTCGGAATCTGTGTGGTCGAGGTTCAAAGGGCGTTTAAAACAGAAAAACGAAAACCAGTCTTCCAAGCCAGTCGCTTTTTCAAATTACGCTGCCCAGATTTCTCCTGTTTGCATTATCAGCGGGAAATCGGATGCTTTGGTGAGTATTGTGTCGATTTCTCGAGACGGAGAATTCGTTCCTTTAATTCTGTCACCAGTTGGGAAAGCAATGTCCAATGAGAGGCAGCCCACCAAGCAGAAGACTCAATTGAGATTCGATGCAGCAGAGATTGAGGTCAAGTCACGGGATCCCAATATTTCAGTGAAGTCAAGCAATGGACCGAAGGTTTCACAAGACCCTCTCCAAAGAAGTCATACAAAAGATACCAAAATACCAGTAATCGAGCGGACGAAAGCACAAGATCGGATCCTGCAGAAAAAGGAAGTAGCAGACTCGATTCCGGTACCAATCGAGCACTTATCTAAGTCCAGTGGCACCTCCGTTACAGTGGATTCTAAGAGAAGTAAACTATCGAAATTTGTTAATTTTCGCAGGAAAGTGAGTTCTCATGCAACCAAACGTCAGGGGGTCAAATCCACTACCCTCTCACAGCTTCTGCGCCCAGGCGTGAATAGAACTACGGGAAATTTCCAGGCTGAGAAGATTAATAGGGGGGCAGAAAGAAAGGAAACTGTTACACGTGACGCCAGGAAAGAGGGTGTAGGATATAGCATTGCTATAAATTTATGTATCTTAATTATAATTATGGCATGCTTGGTAGTGTTCTCAAACAGGCTTTTAGCCGTTTTATGTACTTCCATAGGGTGGTATTTAGTTCCCACCTTGCTGGAAAAAAAGAACAAACCAGCAGCAGCAGCAGTTGGACGCGTTAACAGAGGCAGATCACATTAGATGTTAAAACGCATTAGATAGAAAATGCGGTTTTTTAATTTAAAATGTGTTTTTAAATATACAAACAATTTTAATTTGATTGAAAAATTCAGTGTTTATGTATCTAAATTTTATAATTTAGTAAAAAATTGATTATTTAATATTATTTGAAAAAAAGTTGCAAATTTACTCTATTCATACCCTCTATTAAAACCAATTAATTTATCATCAGATAATAAATAATATTTTTAAAATTAATACATAATTTATTGTTCATATAGTTAACCATAATATATAATATTTTAGAATTTTAAAATTAAAAATCAAATAATTAACTTCGCTTTTATCTATTACTCATTAAATTTCAAAACTACAATCAATTTAAATTCAAGTCACAGTGAATATATGCAAGTTAGTATTAAGGATTTATTACATCTTCTGAATTGGTAATCGGGATTCTGGAAGGAGGAAAAATATGGCCTTAAAAAGTTAAAAGGGACATCTCCATCATGGACAGTACAAACGAATACGTCACGCATGGTGATGAAAAAGCCTGACACCATATTTGCTATTCATCTGGCCTTTTGCTTCATTTTGTGGTAACCCACTTTCTGGGTAAACGTCCTCAAGAGCACTGAATAAGTCTATAGATTCATAAATATATATGAGAGATAAATAAATATTAAATCTCTATGCCTTCCTCTTCTTCACCCTCCACTATCGGAAAATGTGAGTGGAGGTGATATTAAATCTCAATGCTCTATTTTTCTCATGCTCCACTCGCTGAAAATGTGGTATATTTTTTATAGAGCTCGTCCGGGGGAAATGTTTGTGAAGGAGGTGCATATTTGGTTTTATTGGATAATATATTTTTAACTTTGGACTCAATAGGGGCAAAGGCAAGGGATTAGGGATTAAATATTAAAGAGAAACTCATCTTGTGTTAGGTTCTTGAACTGGGTAGTGTCATTTTTAGTGTTTTTGAGTCCAAAGGCAAGGGATTAGGGATTAAATATTAAAGAGAAACTCATCTTGTGTTCGGTTCTTGAACGGGGTAGTGTCATTTTTAGTGTTTTTTCCTTATAAATTTATGAGGATTTTTAGATTGTTATACACTGGTTGAATGGCTTAAACAAGATTAAGACTTTTTTTCTCAAGAGTTGGATTCAAGGAACAATTTCTTTTTTTGGTTAGGATATTGATTATTTAAAGTCATTTTTGAGTTATTATGATGCATACACGGCTTAAACAAGATTAAGACTTTTTCTCTCAAGAGTTGGATTCAAGGAACAATTTCTTTTTTTGGTTAGGATATTGATTATTTAAAGTCATTTTTGAGTTATTATGATGCATACACACTATTTTTTTATTTTTATAGATATCACCCTATTACTATAATGTTGTGCATTAAGGAAGAGTTTTTTTGTTTCTGTTTTTGCACAAAGGTACCTAATGAATACTATTTTGATGCTCTAGCTTTGAGATTACTTCTAGGCTCAGGAAACATGATGACTATATTTTATGTAAACTCTATATTCTATTTCAATTGAAATAACACTGACATTATTTATAATACTATATAAAGTATTATTATTATAGAATATTTATAATATAATATATATTTATATAATATAATTGTTTTAGTTTGGCTAAGTAGAATATATTGAGGTAAGTAAGAAATAGGAAAAAACACTAAACAGTCAGCAAATACACGTTTGAATTGGTCTACCAGACTAAGTAGAAATCGTATATAATCATGATGGAAGAGAAAGAAGATAGCAGAGATTTTATATTGTTTGATTTGTTTCCTAAAATGTATTAAAATAATTTTTGTCTCTTAGACTCAAATCTGGTGTATCCCAAAATCAATTGGTGAATGCGCAAAAGAATAGAATAAAAGTAATAACCAAGTTATAAATTGATATGTAAGTCCCCAAAAAGATACTTTAGTAAGCCCCCAAGTGTCCACTGTCAAAACACGATCTAGTTACTATTGTACTGTATAAAAAAACTACCTAGTTCTTTTATTTCTCATTGGTGAATAGTATAAAATTTATGTGATGAAAACTTAGTTTGTAAATTAACAATGTATAAATAGTTGATGTGATGAAACTTTATATTGTATTTTTAGATTATATAAAAATTTTATAATTTAAATTTAAATTCTACCTAAAATTTAAATTTTTTTAATTAAATCTGAATACATAAAAAGAAACATACAACACAAGAAAGGAATAGAAGTCCAACAAAATTTTATTGCACATATGCTTTATTATATTTAAAGATAGTAAAACAATATTTTGAATTTTAACAAAGTCAATAATTGATTCATTTTTACCCATTATTCATTAAAATTTATAATCAAATTAAATTCAACTCATAGAAATTAAAGCATATTGACTTCATTTTTATCCATTATTTATTCATTTTCAAAATATATTTTAAATCTATATTCAAAAATAAATTTAATTGAATACCCATAAAATTCCAAAATATTCTCTAAATATAAATCTACATTTAAATGTCACTGCATAAAGCATAGATGTGATCAGCTAGCCATGTGATGGTTTTCAGACGTACAATTTCTCATATATGTACCAATGAACCTTAAAAGAAAACTTTTCTGTCAAATTTGTTACCACATAAATCCAACCTTGTAAAAATAATTGATGGAGCAAAGCTATTTTCAAAGTTTGACTTGAAATATGGATTTTGGTAGGTTGTTGTAGAAGAAGAAGATAAATTTAAGACAACATTTAGTGTTATCTTTGGCCACTATGAGTGGAATTTCATGTCATTTGGATTTAAGGGTGATAGATAAAGTTTTGAAGCAATATTTTCATTGGTTCATTGTATATATAGATGATATTTTAGTTCTTTCTAATTCTATTAAACACATAAAGTATCTAAATTTTACAGGTAATCAAGGATGTTGGCCTAGTAATCTCCAAGAAAAAGATGAAATTATTCCAAACATCTATCAAATTTCTTGGTCATATTGTTTCAAATGGCCAGATTGTGCTGCAACAACATGCAACTGACTTTCTTGACAAGATCAATGATAGAACTCAGTTGAAGAGGTTCTTAGGCAGCATTAACTATGTAAGTCACTTCTATAAAAAAGGATTCAACGCTGTGGGCATAAAGGCATATTGAAGTTTTGAGGAAAACCAAAGCTAAGGTAAAAAAATTGCCTATACTTCATGTTGTAGATGACGATTTATCAAAAATTGTAGAAACATATACAAGAAATATTGGATTGGGAGTTGTTCTTAAGCAAATAAGAACCACAAACACCAATAAATTTAAGAAATCATCCAATTTACATCTAGGACTTGAATGGAATCAGAAATAACGTATGCACCCATTGATAAGGAAATTAAATATGCATAATGCATTAGACAAGTTTGAATATTCATAATCAATAAGAGATTCCTATTAAGAACTGATGCCATATCAATGGAGAATGCTTTAACCAAATAGGTGAAGAAAGATAGTGGAGAAAAATTTGCAAGATGGCAAACATTATTTCCAAATTTTGATTTTTATATTGAGCACATTAAAGGAGCAGAAAGTTCAATTCTTTATTTCCTAAGCCAATAACATTTGTGAAAGCATGGAAAAATGTAAGCGAGCGAGAAAAATTAAAATCAAGTGAGCGGGAAAATTTAAAATCAAGAGAGCGTGCAAGAACAAGTGAGTGTGGTCGAAGAAGTTTAGAATTAAGCGAGCATGACTAGTGTATGGTAATCATTACATAATGGACTAATGGCCAGGAACAAGTCGTACAAATTCCTGACAACATGGCTTAGAAAAGATACAAGATGGAGTGGAAACCTACATGCCAACTCTACAATACACAATTCTCAAATCTAAATATTCAACCTAGTAATGCATTGGTCCATCTAGTACATGAAATTCACAGAAGGCCCACATCCACAACAAAAATATTAGACTTGATCTATGAAAGATCTATTCAAGAATTAGTCCAAGCATAAAATCATTCACAAACTTTATTTGGGGATATTATTCTTGTTTGGCAGCAAATGAATAATAGAAGTGGCCTAGTACATCAATATTTTAGCCTCAAAAGGCCCAAGACTCATAATGAGTGGCCAGGACGGAATCCTAATCTCAAAATTCCAAGAACTAATTATGATTCTAACTGGTACACAATTTTATGGTGGGATCTGTTTACAAAGATAATCCAAGAAAATGTTATAGTACATTGCTAAAATTTGGCTTAGTAAACACTTTACTTTCCCGACAGTGTCCTCAATGGTTCTTAGTTTGGTGGAAGACATTTGGCCTTAATCGGAGCACAATGGACCCTTATATAATTGAAGTTGAATATGAATCTCTTGAAGTCCCAATCTCAGAAATTAATCATTTGCATGAATGGGAAGTCATGGATGAAAGACATGCAATTAACACTTTTCTTTATAATCGTCATCAATGGCTTGTCAAGATAAAATTGTCTATACAAAATCTACAAGGAAGACCCATCATAATCTAAGGGATACATACATAATATGATCAAATATTTTCATATTATAACATGCATTTTGACTAGGGAGAAGCGTCTGACCTTTCCAAAAAATATCATTTCAAATCTCTCCATGTTTACTTTCCAAAAAATTCGTCTAGGACTGAGAGGAGTTTTCTGACTGAAGGTGAGGATTGGCCCACATCCTAAGGAATCTACAAAAAGGTAATCCAAAAAGTCATTATATTCTGTCGAAACCACCTACTTGTAGGATGATTCCCTTTGTACTTGTCAGTAACTCATGATCTAAGGAGATTCCTCCTACCCCCTCATAGATCTATAAATAAAAGAGGAGAGGTTTATTCTCCTCGTTTGGAGTCAGAGTCAGTCCTGAGTTTGTTTTTTCCTTGCAATTGCGCCTCGAGAGATATGTATGAAACTTAAGTACACTCAAAGTCGGGCTAGATAAAGAGTCTGGCAAGTCTATGCATGTGCATGAGAGTGCATGTGTGAACCAAAAGTGGTGGGACTCTTAGGAAGAGTTAATTTTATGTGTAAGTATTATGATATGCAACCTTATTTCTAGATATAATATAAATATCAACTTTGGTGTGATTATGTGTTCAAAATATTTCCTTTTGAATGCTTAAATTATTTCTCGAGTTTCATTGGAAGTTCATGTGAGGTTCACCTAGAGTTCTATGATAATTCCTTGTTGTTCATTGCATTAAGGTAAGAGAATTCATGGTAAGCAAATTATTTGAGGAAAAAAGGAAATTGTCTGAAGGATTGTGTAGGAGCTCAAATACAAGTTCGTGTAAGGAAAGAATAAGAGTTTCAGTCAAGATTTTGTCTTCCTCAAAGGAAGCCTCTTACAAATAAATTGAGTTTTAGTCAAGATCCAGTCTTCATCAAAGGAAGTCTCTAGCAAACAAATTGGTGTCAAAGCCCCAAAATCTAGATACACTTTATTCTGAAATCATGGAGCAAAATTTTAGATCAATGTCTTTCAAAAATTTTAAAAATATTGAGGAGTCGTCAAGCTCAAGGCTTGATAGTTTGTTTGATAGTTGCTGAAAATCTTCTTTGAATGGCGTTGAATTTATAGAAGTAGCTAAATTTAAACCACAAGCTACATGGAAATTACCAACCATTTCCCCTCTAACAATTATGTTATTGATCTAAATAGTTTTCATCTTAATTTATCAATAGAGTCATAGTGAAAGAGTTAGTCTCTCAAGTGCAACAAAATCGTGGCATTACTCAAACCATATCACTCATAGATCCCAAACAAATACAGAAAGAGGCACAAAAACATGGAACATGTTATCTACATATAGGATGCATACGAACTGGGATTTCTTCTTCAATTCTTAAAGGTATAAATGCCTATGTATTATGCACTGTAAGAGACTTAACACGTCATGATTTTATTGATTCTTTAGTTTGAGGAATAGTGGCTCAGTTGTCTAATGGTCTTATTTGGTTCGATTTTTATCCAAACTTCTCATTTTATGCTCTCAATGAACATTTAGGAGACATTCTTATGTTGCAAATCAAAACTATTGGTTTTGATACGAAGGTGAAAAGGACCAATATTGCCATCCAAACCCATGGATGTTTTAAACATGCAAATACCATGTATCCTGCAATGATACGCACTCCAAGCTAGGAGTCTCAATCCAGTACTCTAGTTTTGAAATATATGTCAGATCAGAAGATGGAACATTGGGTTATCAAGTGGGAGAATCTTTCTTTTCCGAAAACCTAGATTGTTGATGTCCCAAAAATCCCAAAGCAACAAACTATTACTTCTACGCTTATTAAAGAATCCACTTCTTCCACCATTCCTTCATTCCTTCATTCCCTCATACTATAAAATTATCTTATTCTAATAACCAACTAGCTATCTTAGCCTAATAACTTATCAACTCTTCTTATTTTGTTATTCGTCCCGTTTTTCTAATCCAGTCCCTTTATCGAATTTTGCATCCAAACGTGGTGAAAATGTCATTTCCTTTGGATGAAAAAACCACAATCCAAGAAAAAATCTTCCTCCTCCTAGTTCAACTGCATAGGAACCATGTCCACACCCCCAATGTGGAGATATAATATTTCCTCATGATGATCGTATCTTAAAGATGCATTCTTTTGAAAAGGAAGATCTCAAGCTTACATAAATGTTCGAAAAATTGAGGAAACTTGGTACTCCTAGATATGACTTAGGATTCAAAGACCTACGATATGATGTAATTCCACAATGCGGATTTGAAAATCTGCTCCCTCCGGGAATGCAAAAAGATGTATTCCCATAAATGAAAAATCTTTTTTCTCTGATGAGATGTTGCTATAAGTGAAAAGTTGATCCCAAATGGATGAAAAATATGATAAACTGGGATTTGTATACACATCCACATACAAAAGAATTTAATTCCTTAGTTTCTGATGATCAGAAGAGAATCCTAACAGAAAAAAGGAAAAGTTGTATGTCAGAACAAAAAATGTTGGATGTCTTTCTATGAATGGAAGCAGAAAAAAATGAATGATTCTATTCATATGATGGATAGTGTGGAAGAAAAGCAATAAATTGAAGCCATTTCTCCAAAACATCAATGGAAGAGTCTAGATGGGGTAAAAATAGAATATAAATTCATTTTACTCCCTTTCAAAGGAATCATTCTTGATGAAGAAAATAAATAGTCAAAAGCAATCCCATGGGTCTTAGTGAACAATTAAATTGGACTAATGTTGCCTTGAGGGGCATGGTAGCAAATACTTTTGTTACAAATGATTATGCCCACAAAAGGCATACCAATAGAATTGAAGTGTTAATAAACTATATTGCTTCTTCTACAAATTAAATGAGTCTTTTGGTTTTACAAATTAAAGATGGGGTGAATGATACAAAAAAGGTTATTTTTAATCTGAAAAAAAAAATAAAAATAAAAATAAAAATAAATGAAACTACAAGGAACTACAAAAAATTGGAATCTACTTTTGAAATGATGGGAGAAATTTTAGTAAAGGTGGATGAGAAAACAAAATACATAAAGAGGAGACTAGCTAAGAAGAAAATAGAGAAAATTCCTGATGCAGGAGCATCTAAACCCCTTCTAAATTAAAGAGGAATCCAAGCAGAGCGAGGAAGACGTGGACAATCGAGCTGAATGAAGGGGGGGAAATCTGCTCTAAAACAGATTTAAAGAGGATTTGATGGATATGTTATCTGCGTGCATGTATTTGGAGAGTTTTCGTTGGAGAAAAATCAGGAGAGGATCGGATCGATCCTTCCTATCTAAGGCTTCTTATATAAATGTGATAGGGGTGTGATAGATATCGGTTCTGTGAGGAAATTGTGAGTGAGAAAGATGTAGTCGAGCGTGAGCTCGTTTCTAAGGCTGAAAGGCCTTAATTTGTAACTGTTTTGTATAATATATAAAGCCTGTTCGAGTGTGAATTGTATATGAAATGAGTGTTTTATAATTGAGTTAATTCCATGTCATGAGCTTGTTGATCGACCATCGATCACTTGAGGATCGATGGTGATCTAAATATCGTGTATATGTGATATATGATTGTTTGTTGAAGACAACATGTAGCGCGAAGGAAGATCAAGTGATTGGAATTGATCGGAATAAAGAAGGCATTCCATACAACGATGGATCCGAATGAGGAATGTTATATAATGGTTTTAAAGGTGGATCGGCGATGTAGAATCGACCATAATTAAAATACCATTCAATCATGTCGAGTTCCGATCTCCGATCAGTCGGATTGGAACTTTGGATCGTGGAAAAGAGAGGGCGGTGTTGAAATAGTCGATTTGTGATTGCCAATCACTTGGATAGGAGCTACAAACTTGTGATAATTGACATTTTAATCATGTCGATCGCCGATTGTATGGATCGGAATTGTGATTACATCAGGGCTTTGGCATTCAAGTTGTTGCAATATGTGACTTCCGATTACCTGGATCGGAATTGTTAGAACTGTCATGGGATCTTAGCACGTAGTTTGTAATATTGTGGTGGTTATTTTAAAAAGCATTCAAACGTTGTTTTATGTAATAAAGGGATGGTTTGATATTTAATGAAGATCCATGTTTTAAAAGTTTTAAAATGCTTCCGATAAGGCTTAATGGGCCATAACCCACAGGCCCAGGATCGAGATTTATATATGAAAAGGGATTTTTGGCTTACCCCAAGATTTCTTTTCATCAAGTGGTATCAGAGCAGGGAAAGGATTTCCTGCGAGAAGGAAGAAGAATGCAAGTAGAAGGGGAAAGAGGTACAGTTGTGTTAAAGCTGGAGAGTTTATGGTCTTACTGTCGTGCAAATGGTGGCAGCGGAAGGTTAGAAGATTTGCAGCAACCTAGAGCAAGGTGTGCTCAATTGGTTCCAGAGAAGAGAACCAGAAGGATGCCAAAAGACCGAGTGCGGAGGGCTTGATGAGGTATCGTGTAACAGAGGAGACTGTTACTGCAGAGGTTGGTTGCAACTCACAGAAGATCATGAAAGGAGTTTCATTGAAGGAATGCAGTGGGTAGAATTGCTAAAGACCAGGAGAAGCATATGACTAGGATGTCATCAATTCTTTTTACCTCGGGAGTCTAATGTAGGAGCATCTAAACCCCTTCTAAATTAAAGAGGAATCCAAGCAGAGCGAGGAAGACGTGGACAGTCGAGCTGAACGAAGGGAGGAAAATCTGCTCTAAAACAGATTTAAAGAGGATTTGATGGATATGTTATCTGCGTGCATGTATTTTGGAGAGTTTTTGTTGGAGAAAAATCAGGAGAGGATCGGATCGATCCTTCCTATCTAAGGCTTCTTATATAAATGTGATAGGGGTGTGATAGATATCAGTTCTGTGAGGAAATAGTGAGTGAGCAAGATGTAGTCGCACATGAGCTCATTTCTAAGGCTGAAAGGCCTTAATTTGTAACTGTTTTGTATAATAAATAAAGCATGTTCGAGTGTGAATTGTATATGAAATGAGTGTTTTATAATTGAGTTAATTCCGTGTCATGAGCTTATTGATCGACCATCGATCACTTGAGGATCGATGGCGATCTAACTATCGTGTATATGTGATATATGATAGTTTGTTGAAGACATCATGTAGCGCAAAGGAAGATCAAGTGATTGGAATCGATCGGAATAAAGAAGGTGTTCCGTACAACGATGGATCCGAATGAGGAATGTTATATAATGGTTTTAAAGGTGGATCAGCGCTTTAGAATCGACCATAATTAAAATACTATTCAATCCTGTCGAGTTCCGATCTCCGATCAGTCGAATTGGAACTTTGGATCGTGGAAAAGAGAGGGCAGTGTTGAAATAGCCAATTTGTGATTTCCAATCAGTCGGATAGGAGCCACAAACTTGTGATAATTGACATTTTAATCATGTCGATCACCGATTTTATGGATCGGAATTGTTAGAACTGTCGTGGGATCTTAGCATGTAGTTTGTAATATTGTGGTGGTTATTTTAAAAAGCATTCAAACGTTGTTTTATGTAATAAAGTGATGGTTCGATATTTAATGAAGATCCATGTTTTAAAAGTTTTAAAATGCTTCCAATAAGGCTTAATGGGCCATAACCCACAGGCCGAGGATCAAGATTTATATATGAAAAGGGATTTTGGGCTTACCCCGGGATTTCTTTTCATTAATTCCCATTTCTCATCTTATCTCTCATACTAATCATATCACAATTGTAGCCCCCAAGAAATCCACAGAAAAAATTCCAGCCCTATTTCTTAAAGAACAACCTGAATCTTCTTTGAAGGAAGAAGAACACTCATTGGTAAACTAAGTTCTACCTGTTAAACAATTAGCACCTAACCTGCAAGGCAGAGGGAGAATTTCAGAATCCCAAACCTATGTTGAAGATTGGTATCCAGAATGAAACATTGATGACATGTCGATTGGTCGGATTAGACAAGTGTAAGATAAAATGCTTGTCTCTTATAAAATTATGTGCATGAAAGGAAAAAGTGAAATACAGGCATGCAAATCAATTACTCAATGTTTTACTAGATCTTTATTAAAGTGTTGGGAAGCAAAATCTTCTCCTACTTTGCTAGAGAAAATGGAACAAGAAGTTATGAGAGATGAAAATGGTAATATAATTTACCATGATGAGTGTCTTTCGGTGAATAATATGATAGGTGATATTACTACCTTTATATTAGAGGATTGGTGTGGTACTGAACAAAAAATTGAGGATAAACATGCTCTAATTCTCATGAATATGAAATGTAAGAAAATGTCCCATTATGATGAATTTCACAAAGAATGGACCCAGAGAGTCTATGAGGTCAAATATAGTAAGAATGTTTTGTGGAAACAAGTTTTTTTGGTCATTATGAAGCAAGTTTGAAGAATATTTGAAAACAAAAAAAGAATTCAAGCAACATTATCAATTGCTTACATGGGGTCAAATTTATTTTTTGATTATCAGTGCATTAGTAGGTTTATGCACTAATATGAAAGTTAGAAAATCAATACAGAAGATGTATAGGCTACCTTACAGTAAATGCATTTCAGGAAAATATGGGTTAATTATAGATTATCTTGTAAGAATAAAGAAAAAAGACAAAAATATCCTCACGGAAATACAAAGATATAAAACTAAGCCAAAATCATATTCAAGGAAATACAGTTTTGCAAGAAAAGAGTACAATAGAAGAGAAAGAACCCACTATTATTCCCCGGAGGAAATTAAACTCAAGACTCACAAGATGTAGGCTTCACAAACAATAGTATGTTGGCTCTATGGACAATTAGGCCATCTTTCCAACAAATGCCCATAAGGTGAAGCATCAAAGAGAAGCAGGGAAAAATTATCAGCCCAAAGAGCATAAAAGACAAAGAAGTGGAACGAACGAAGAATAATCTTACATTGTAATATATGTGGCTCAAACGAACATGTTACAAATCATTATCTATGATCTCCTTTCATTAAAAGAGAATAAGTCCATGTATTACAAGAAGGATGTTGCTCTTCTAGTTCAAAAACTTTTGATTTTGATTATAATACTGATGAATTGTTTGAATTAGAAGAAGAAGAAGCACTAATGATTGCAGATTCTTGCATCTGCAAAGATCCTAAAATGTGCAATTGTAGTATTGAAGAAGACAGTGATACAAGCAATGAAGATGAATATGAAGGATATAGCCCATGAGAAAAATTGAAATTTTGCTTGGCCCAAGCTGGAGAATATGGGGATACACAGATGTTGGCACAAATTAAAGCATTACCAGAGGGAGACATGAAGGCATCCCTGCTGGAACCATTTCTTAATACTACAGAAAAAGCTCACAAGATGCCACAATCATCATAAAAGAAACCTTAATTCATTGATGCCTCTTTTTAAAGAAATACTAAATCATTCATGAGATATCACAAGAATGAAACATTGCAACCCTTGAATATGAATGATTTAGATAAGGAGATTAACAATTTAAAAAAAGAGGTGAGTGAGCTTAAACAGATATTGAAAAGGTTAGAACAAAGAGATGAGCAGGATGCCTATAAGATAGATCAGTGGGAAAGACAAGAGATTAGGGCATTAAAGGATCAAGTAGCTATTCTACAACCTCCTCCTTTAGAGGATGTGTCTGACATGCGAGAAAATCCCAATATCAATATGTTCCACATATCATATCTTGAAGGGATTAATTGTAACACCCCACCGCACACTTACTCACTTTTACAAGCTCACCAGGGTCAACATGAGACAAGAGTTGCTATGCATGACCCAAAAATCTAAGTTCTAGTTATGGAAGTGGGTTCCAATGTCCTGAAAATTTACTGCAACCTCTCAGGGACACCTGATCACCCAGATCTCAGACAACAACTACTAATGATCTTTCCCAGAGATGAAACTTTAATTTTTACCAAGATTTACAGCGTAGCCACAGGCATTCCAAGCAGTCCATGTGGCCATAAGGCTCCATCCACACACACAAGTTATCCTCCATGCGACTACAATTGAAATTCCTCAGTTCTGTGCCTATGGCTACATATTCAGTGCCTAAATTTTAGGGCTAGCCTACAGGCCACTATCCAGAACTTTCCATAGTCAAGTATAAGATGATCACAAGTCTACATAATCTATACTTAGGCTTATATCTTACCCAAACATCCCAAACACATGATAAACAATTAGAAAAACATATGGAAAACATAGTAGCTATAGCTCATGAATGCATGTATGTTCACTACCTTATTAATTTTATCATAGAATCATCAAGAAGACTCATTGACCTCTCAAGCTAGCTACAACAAAAAAAATTATCTCATACATTCATATACCCATTCAATAACTTATCGAATCATGAACAAGATCCATAACAATAGCACGTCATTTAATTATGCCTATAACCAAAATTTAACCATAATGAAGCCATGAAAAACCAGTCATAAAAACAAAAAATAGTCAATACATGTGTTCATTGATCTAAATAAGAAATAACATATAATAACATATGCATAAATCCAACAAAGTTGGGGACTTCCACTGTTGAAAATGCAACAAGAAGATCACAGTTTGACTTTTCCTTGGTCAAACTAGAGAAAATTTGAATTTCTATTTCAGAAGAAATCTCGGAGGTAGTTAACTGAGGTTACATGGTACTTGCCACTCAGCTAACTTAGTTAATTCGAGTTGGGGAAGCTTGAGTTAAGTTCAGTATGTTTGATTTCTAATTTGTAGCAATCTGTTTCAGTTAATTTGAGTTATTATCAGTTAAACTAGTTCTAACTGTCAGGAGAACTAGTGGAGGTCAAGTTGTGGAAGTAGAACTTCAATCACACTCAGTGATCAACCTATTAACTGATCAATCAATCCAAAATAATTGTTGCATGCATATAATTCGAGTTACCAATTTGAGATGAAGATTCCAAGGTAGTGTACTATCAGTTGTAGCATATTCCAATGTGTATAAGTGGTGCATGCAGTTAGAGGAAGGACCTAGAGTAAGTGTGCAATTCAATAGTGGGAAATTCTTAAATAATAGGTGCCAATTTACCATTGGAACAATGCAAGTAAATAGGCACTTAGAGGGCTTGAAAATTGGCTAAGTGTTGGCTAGAGTTAATTAGTCGGGAAGAGGGATAGACTATACACTTGCAACGTGCACTCAAGATTGAGCAAGCATATGTATTTCATCTCTATTCTCTAATTAATGAAATATAGATAGTAAGGGATTTTGAGTAGTTTCTTTCCCCTAGATAAATCTCTTTGCATGTGTGATGTTTCCTTTTGCATATCTATGATTTGTGCTCTAGATGGTGAGCTAACTTCCACAGACTAGTAGAGTAGCTTCAAGTCGTGTAATTTAGTAAATTACATGAACAATTTTGAATCTACACATTAATGTCTACATGGTATCACATATGGAATCATTGTAGAGAAAATATTCCGAAGTTGTCATTGTAGGAGGCTCAAATTTGAAGATCAACATTGCAGGTTTTCTTCAGGACTAAGAATATGGTTTTCAATGGACTCAGGCTAGAGTATGCTTTGGAAGTCATCCCAAACTTTGTTTCATGGAAGGACCACATGGAGGAAGTATTGGATGACAATGGGCTACTAAAATACATCAAGACAGATGTTGCAAAACACCAAGCATTTGATGCCCGGAATCTTTCTCAGTGGAAGAAAGATGCGGCCAAGGGGAGGAGAATCATATTGGAGGGAGTACATGATCATATTGTCTCGAATATCCATGGAAGAG
Source organism: Pinus taeda (assembly GCA_000404065.3). NCBI lineage: Eukaryota > Viridiplantae > Streptophyta > Pinopsida > Pinales > Pinaceae > Pinus > Pinus taeda. Next base: position 116,235 of record APFE030465643.1, read on the forward strand.
AGACTTTTTTTGTGATATGGAAATCACTAACATAATTGTTTAGGAATAGTAGTGACGACAGGAAGCTTCCACTCAAGGAAAAATCTTTGAAGTATCAAGATGCAGAAGAATGACATAATTATGGAGTGCCTAAGCAAGTTTACACAGTGTCGTAATGAACTTAGCGGGGTCAGTGTTAATGTCCTTGAAGAAGACAGGGTAGTTCTACCCTTTTTGGGCCTTCCCATGAGATGGCATAACTATCAAGATTGGGTAAATGGTAGGGATAAACTACCAAGTTGGGACCGTTTACGATCCGACATAGTACAACAGGAAATTAGGTGGAATACTAGAGATGGGACTTCATCCAAGGGCAAGGATGATGAGAATTGTGCCTTGGAAAGAAAGGTGAAGAAAGGGAATATAAGGAATAAATCCCAATCCAAAGCAGAATCTAGTCAAGGAGGCAAGAAGAAATACTTGTCCATAATCAAGTGCTTTCACTGTCATGATTTTGGGCACTATGCCGCTAAGTATCCACACAAGAAGATAAGAAAGAAGACCTTAACAGGAGAAACAGGTGAAGCGTTGGCTTCATAGTTCGAGCTTGAATTTACTCTCATTGCATGCATGGCCAGCACTGATCTAGGAGGATCCTCAAAATATTCAAAATTCAACAGTCTAAGATGCTCATTAAAGTAGCGGCAAGTCAAAGAGCTCGTCGCACTAATTTTGGTGGTATATTCGGTTTTCAAAATGGCCTCTGTATGAGAGAGAAAACACACTCTAACATTTTGTACAAAATAGAAAAAACAAATGGGCTAGAGTAGGACAGGTGGCAACCCCAGAGCAGGACAAGTGGCAGTAGGTTAGGAGGGCATGTGGCAATAGGTCAAAATCATAGGTCAAACTACCAAGTCGTGGGTCGAACTTGCAACCACTGAGGCAACAACCCAAAACCTTACCAATGAGCCACGAGTTGATTTTATTATATAATGGAGAAATATTATATTTAAGAAGTTTTTATATTGGTATGGTGGGGGAAGGGTTGGCAGAGCCTGCCATATCCAGTGGCCCGCCAAACCCTCAAAGTATGTTATCAATGTTGCCAAACAGCGCCACCAAATATAGCGTATACATCCCAATGTTCAAACCATATATATCATCGTCGGTATAACCAAACTCCAATGTAATATCATATCACAGATATGGGGCAAGATATTACCAAAGTCAAGCCATATGTTATGACAAATGTACCACAGGGATTCATATACATCAACTCTGATATAATGTTTAAACTATATGCCAAAGTTATATCATGGCAGGTTTTATATTTATTGTAAAAACATACAATATATATTGTATGCCATATATAAGATGTTGGTACTATAGTGTTAGCCAAACGATGTATTCAAATTACTATGTAAATGCATATGGTTGCAAACAAATCCTAGGAAGCTCGCGGGTTTGACCCTGGGATCTCCTGTGGGCATTATAAAAGAGTTTACCACTAAGCCATCGGCCAAGGGAGATATAGAGAGTAAATTTGTATTCGTTTTATTAGTGTCTGTAAATGCCTTCGGCCAAGGGAGATATAAGGAATAAAATTGTATTTGTTTTATTAGTGTCTGTAAATGCCTTTTGTGGCATATCTCGACCAATATTGGGCCTTTTTGTAATATAAAAGTTGTGTTGGAAAGTTGAGGCTGAGGCCTATCAGTTGATAGTAGCCATTGAAGCCTATGAGCAGATTATAGAATGGTGAACTTTGATGTAAAGCGACTTTATGAGCATTTTCAATACATCGGGCGCCCATTGAAAGCGAACTCGAATATGTAGTCCAGGAGGGACGAACTTTGTCATCAAATTTGTTGTGTTTGCTTCTTATTTCTAGTTTTCATGGTTGATTTTAGTTTTCAAGTTTTTAAAATTTAAGGCACATAAAAATTCATTTTCCTTATTAATTCACTTAAAGACCAACCTTAGTTAATATTTGAATAAATTGAGCAAATAGTCAATTCTGTTGTATTTGGATCATATTTTGGTATCAAAGCAAGGTTGATCATGTATAAGAAGGATATTTGCTAATGTGAATGTTGACTAGATCTAGGTTGCGATATGGAGAAGGGAAACTTGAGAAGATAAATCCAGAGATTGGAAAGAGGAAAGTCTCTCAAAAGATGAAGATGGGAGAGTCAAATGAAGGAGAAGCTCCTGAAACAAAGGTCGTGGGAGAGGAGCAATTTCAACAAATGTTCCTTAATATGCAAATGATGATTGCATAGTTTTATGAAGATAAGAATACTAGAGATGAATATTCATCTTCTAAAGGCACGAAAGAGAAAAAGAGCAAGGAAAAATATGATGGCAATGAACGTCCTTCACCTCCATCTTTGTCTTCTTCTTATTTATTTTCTTATCATTCAAGTTCATATTCAGACTCACAAAAGAAGCAAAAGAAATCTCCTTTTTTGAAACTTGACGTTAACTTTGACTTGCCAATATATGATGGTGAAATGAATCCTGAAAAGTTAGATAATTGGATAAAGCAACTTGAGGTGTATTGTAGAATTCAAAATGTTGATGATGAATTTGCAAAAATTTAGTTAGCTACACTGGGAATGGGAGGAACAACTTTGATTTGGTGGGAAAGTAAAACTCAATCATATTTGAAGCAGAAAGGTAAAATTATCTCTTCATGGTCTAAGTGTGTTAAAGCTCTTAGAAAGCAATTATATCCTTTAGGGTATATGCAACATGATGTAATGGATCAGCAACATTTAAGGCAAGGTAAGGACATAGTGTGAAAGAGTTTACTCAGGAATTCAAGACAAAGGAATTACCACTTAATGTTCCATTAGACACACGAGAAACTTTGTTGAAGTATATTGGAAGTTTGCATTCTTATTTGCGACATACTTTGCTTATAATTAGAGTATGGCTATAAATTTATCTATCTTAATTATAATTATGGTATGATTGGTAATGTTCTGAAACATCCTTTTAGTCGTTTTATGTATTTCCATAGGTTGGTATTTACTTTCCACCCAGCTACAAAAAAAGAACAAATCGTCAGCAACAACAACAGTTGGATGCATTAACTGATCAAATTAGATGTTAAAACATGTTAGAGAGAAAATGTTGCTTAATTTAAAATGTGTTTTTAAATATATAAACAAATTTAATTTGATTGAACAATTCATTGTTTATTGTATCTAAATTTTATAATTAAAAAAAAAAAAAAAAATTTGATTATTCAATCATAAAAAAACAAAATTTAAAAAATTTAAATATCAACTTGAAAAAAATGAAAATTTACCTTACTCATAACCTTAATTAAAACCAATATAATTTATTAGTTAAACATAATATACTAAAATTAATAATATTTTAAAATTTAATAAAACAATTTGCCATCATCTACCACAACAACCAATGTTGCATGGTTGTCATGTTTGGTTTCAGAAAGTTCAACAGATGAAGGTGAAACCAACCTTGAATTTCTGTAGATGAAGTACACAATGAGTTGGATCATTCCCATAACAGACCCAACATTACCTACAACATCAGAAAGAATCCTAAATAAGAGAAGATAATTTTATACAAAGATCAGTACTGAACTAAAATAGGCAAAAAAAAATATTACACCTATGAAGATATCACATGTGACCATAGAGTATGCACGCGAGGCCATTGCATTTAGAAAGTTGAATAATGAAAGTAAGAATGGCATGTACTCCACGCTTTTAGTAATGATAACAGGCCTCTGAAAAGAATCCAGAAAACACAAGTACTGGTCATTACGTATTACATTTATGAGCCTTTTTAAATTAGGGTAAAGTGAAACCACATTGGGAACGTAAAAATATATTTATATCTATAGGTGTTTTATTGAACACTGCAACTTAACTTGTACACCAAATACTATGGTCATAAATATTTATCTTTTTGTTTCGCCATACTCTTTTTCCCTTTATTTTATTATTATTCCCTGTGCATATTCAAAAAATATTGATGTTAACATTAATTTTAAATTTATCAAAAATTAAATGATGTTATTTAATGTTTACCTTTAATTATTTTTTTTTAATTTTTTTTTTTTTAATTTAATTTTTCTACATTCTGATTAGTTAGATTATTATTCTAATAATATGTACTTTGACATATTGATAGCAGTGTACAATAGCCAACTTAGTTAACTTTAATCACAGTGGGACAAGACACCAAATTGCAAAGCTCCTCTTCCTTGCGAGAACGCATGCGATAACGATCTAACAGCCATAACATCTAATAAGCTCCCGCATATATCCAGTACACAACAATCAGCACCAGTGCCCCCATTGTTTCATCGCTCACATATCCCTCCCAGAAAACCATATTTTCTTTCCTTAGAGTGCCCCCAACAAGAGAAGATAACGGACAGATTAATGTAAATGTTGCTGAGATTCGAACTTGCAACCCCACATTGTTGTTTTGCTCTCTAAAGTTGAGTTGGATTTTGCTTCTTCTGTCCGCCTTTCATGTTAAGTGTGAAGCCAAATTCACACAAGATTCTAGATCCTTCTAGATCAAATCTTTCTAGATCTCCACACCGCCATTAGTTTCTAGATCTTTCTAGATCTTAACACCGCCATTAGTTTCTAGACCATTCCAGATCTCCATCTGAATCACATACAAGATTCTATATCCTTCTTCTGCCTCTATAAATTTGTAATTTCTTCGGCCAAAGCAAGCAAGCAAGCAAAGGCCCAAGCCTGTTATTTAATGCAAAGTGATTTATGTTCTCCAGTGATTGAGTAATCTTGTTGTTTCTCCATTTGTCTGTCTCTGGAATTATTCTTTGCTATTGTCGTCTAAGTCTCTGAGTATAAATCCGATGTGTGTTATGTATGCTCTAATCTAACAACTGGTATCAAAGCTAGGGTCGAATATCCATTGTGCAAGTCGCTTAATTCCATCGTCTTACTCTAGCAGCATGCGTTAAAACGTTGGTTGTTACCCTTGAAGGATTTGTCTAGGAAATAGTTTAGGAACGCTGGAACTAAAAGACAGTTGCTGTAAGAAAAACAAGGTCATGGATCTATGTTGAAACGTGTTGCTGGAGTTTGAAACGTGGAGATCCGTGGAGTTTGGAGTTGAAACGTGGTGTTCGTAAGTTTTTTTTACATCAAGCTTGCACGTATAGATCAAGTTTTTTCTCAAACCAACATATGTATGTGTGAAATGTGAAAAGGTTAAAACATTATATATGTTTTTTATATTTATATAATTATATGTTGGAATTTTGAAATATTTTAAAAAGATGTAGGAATTTCGAAAAGGGTATTTTAAAAGGAGGAAGGTCATTATTACTAAATTTTAAAGAGTAATAATTAAAGTTTTATTTTTAAGTGGAGTTTTTGTGTTTTGGGGCATGAATTTGATTGAAAATGGAGACAACAGTTACAAATATGGATAAGTTGAGCGGCGCTAATTTTTCCCTATGGAAATCACAATTGGAGGATATACTGATTTTAAAGGATCAGTATTTGTCGATTGAGGGCACAATAAAGAAACCCGCACCAATGACAAATGGAGAGTGGAATAAGCTAGATAGAAAGGCAATTGCAATAATCTGCCAATATTTAGAAAAGAATGTGTATTTCAATGTGTCTGGAGAAAAGACAGCTGAAGGATTATGGAAGAAGCTCCATGATCTATATGAGAATAACACGGCATCAAACAAAGTGTTCTAGATGAAGAAGCTTTATAATCTCAAAAGGAAGGAGGGTGCTTCAATTGTTGAGCACTTGAATACATTTAATATTATTACTAATCAACTTGCCTCTGTTAAAATCATTTTAGATGATGAAATTAGAGCTATTTTGCTAATGTGTTCTATGCGAGACACATGGGAAAATTTAATTGTAGCTATGAGCACTTCAACAACTACAGGGACCCTGAAGTTTGATGATGTTAGCAGCAATTTAATGAATGAGGAACTGTGACACAAGTCAATTACGGAAAACCAGGGAGGAGAACTCTAGCTTTAGCTGATCGTGCTAGGAGAATTTATCAAGGCCAACAAGGGCAATCAAGATCGAGAGGACGATCAAAATCAAGGAGAGGCAAAATCATCTATTTTCATTGTGGCAAACCCAGGCACATGAAGAAATAATGTCGATTCTAGAAGAAAGAACAAAAGCATAAGAGATGTCTAGTACAAATCACAAGTCATCCAGCACAAATGAAGGTGAGACTACTGCTGTAGCCACAGATGGTGATGTTTTGTTTACTTCTTCAGTAGAGGATGCATGTGTATATACATCTAGCAGTAGATTTGATTGGATCCTTGACTCTGGGTCATCTCACCATGTAACCCCATGCAAAGATAGTTTTATTTCATATAATCCTGGTGATTATGGTAGAGTGCATTTGGGGAATAATCATTTTTGCAGTATTGTTGGAGTGGGAGATGTCCAGATCAAGATGAAAGATGGACAAGATATATTGTTGAAACAGGTCAGGCATGTACCAGAAATGTGCATGAGTTTAATCTCTATGGGACGACTGGATGATGAAGGCTATTAACAAGCTTTGGAAAAGGAGGTTGGAAAATTAGCAAAGGTGCATTGGTCGTGGCCAAAGGACCCAAGACAGGAACATTATACACATTGAATACACTGATAGAAAAATCAGATTTGGCTGCTATCACAAAAGAAGGAAATTTAAAAAATCTGTGGCATAAGTGTTTGGGTCACATGAGCAAGAAGGGCTTAAAAATCCTTTTTGATAAAAATTTATTGCTAGGTTTGAAATCCTACAATGTTGATCTTTGTGAGCATTGTATATATGGTAGAAAAAGAAGGGTTTCATTCCTTAGAGGTGGCCATGACAGAAAGAAAAATGTGTTAGAATTGGTACACTCAGATGTGTTTGGGCCTATTAACATCAAATCATTAGGAGGAGCATCATATTTTGTAACATTTATAGATGATGCATCCAGGAAGGCTTTGGAATATCCTATGAAAAATAAAAGTGAAGTGTTTGGAATATTTTAAAAAATTCCATGTTGCTGTTGTAAAAGAGACTAACAAATTACTGAAGTGTTTAAGAACATATAATGGTGGATAATATTGCTCAAACGCATTTAAGGAATATTGTAACAGGTTTGGCATAAAGAATGAGAAGACTGTGCTTGGTACTCCTCAACGGAATGGTGTCACAGAAAGTATGAATCACACCATTATGGAAAAGATGTGAAGTATGTTGTCCAATTCTGGTTTGGAGAAGAATTTTTGGGCTAAAGCAGTCAGGACCGCTTGCTACCTCATAAATAGATATTCAACTATAACCTTGGATGGCAGTATCCCTAAAGAAGTTTAGACTGGTAAGAATTTGAATTATTCTCACTTGAAGATCTTTGGATGTGAAGCATTCGTACATATTCCCAAAGAAAATAGAACTAAGGTAGATGATAAATCTATGAAATGCATTTTTTTGGGATATGCGGATGAAGATTTTGGTTATTGTCTATGGGATCCAGTCAAACATAAAATTATTAGAAGCAAGGATGTTATATTTAATGAGTCAAAAATGTTGAAGATGATTGTAGGTGAGTTGGAGGTCAAGAAGGTTATTGACAGGTTTGAAGAGCAGCAGGAAAACATACCACCAATACAAGAAAATGAACAACAAATTCAGGAGCATGAAGAAAAACAAGTGGAAAATGATGAACAACAAGAAGAAGGAATCTTGCAGGAACCTTTACAAGAGATTCAACCTGATAATGCACCACCATAGTTGGTTCACAGATCTTCTAGGCCTGATAAGCCTTCACAAAGGTATCCTCCTTCAAACTATATTTTGTTAACTAATGAAGGTGAACCTAATTGTTTTCAAGATGCTTGTAAAGTCAAGCACAGTAAAGAATGGAAGAAAGAAATGGAAGAATAAATGAACTCTTTGCAAGAAAATAAAATTAGTAAATCTCCCAAAAGGTAGAAAGGCTCTACAAAACAAATGGGTTTACAGGATTAAGCATGAAGGTGATGAAAAGAAGGAGAGGTATAAAGCAAGACTGGTGGTGAAAGGTTTTTCCCAAAAAGAAGGTATTGACTTCACTGAAATTTTCTCACCTGTTGTTAAAATTTCATCCATTAGGGTCATTCTTGGTCTAGTTGTTGCTTTAGACCTAGAATGTGAACAGTTAGATGTAAAAACTACATTCCTTCATGGTGAATTGAAGGAAGAAATTTACATGGAACAGCCAGAAGGCTTCATAGAAAAGGCAAAGAAGTCCTTGTTTATAGGTTGAAGAAGAGTCTCTATGGGTTGAAGTAGGCACCTCAATAATGGTACAAGAAATTTGATTCATTCATGCTGGAACATGGTTTTCTGAGGTTGGAAGTTGACCATTGTGTCTATATCAAGAGGTATGATCAAGGAAAACATATCATATTATTGTTATAGGTGGATGACATGTTGATTGTTGGGCATGATAAGAATAAGATCAATAGGTTGAAGAAAGATTTGGGTAGCAAATTTGCAATGAAGGATTTGGGACCAGCACAATAGATATTGGGCATCGGGATTATGTGTGACAGGAAAAACAAAAGGTTGTGGCTGTCACAAGAAAAATATATCAAGAAGGTGCTTGACATGTTTAATATGAAGGATGCCAAGCCAGTTGGTACAACCCTTGTAGCCCACTTCAAGTTGAGTACTGAATTATGTCCTCGTAATGACAAGGAGAAAGAAGAGATGAGCAAGATTCCTTATGCTTTAGCAGTTGGCAGTTTGATGTATGCCATGGTATGCACATGACCAAACATTGCATATTCAGTGGGAATAGTGAGTAGGTTCCTTACCAATCCAGAAAAACAACATTGGCAAGCAGTAAAATGCATTTTGAGGTATCTCAAGGGTACTAGTTATTATTGTTTATGTTTTGGTCATGATGAGACTATGCTTGAAGGATTTACAGATGTAGATATGGCTGGAGATATGGATACCAGAAAGTCCACTAGAGGTTATTTGTATACATTTGCAGGTGCAGTAGTATCTTGGTTGTTAAGGCTACAAAGAATAGTAGCCCTCTCTACAACAGTAGCAGAGTACATAGCAACAACAGAAGCTTGTAAAGAGATGTTATGGATGCAACGATTCCTAGGAGAGATAGGAATAAAGCAGGACAAGTATGTGTTATATTATGATAGTCATAGTGCCATTCACTTGGCGAAAAACCCAACATTTCATTCAAAAACCAAGCACATTGACTTAAGGTACCATTGGATCCGGCATGTGTTGGAGGACAAACAGTTATCCTTGGAAAAGATCCATACATATAGGAACCCTACTGATATGCTCACTAAGATTCTACTACGAAAAAAACATGAGTTATGTAGAGGCATGGTAGGACTCGGTGTGACTTGATTCATGACTCATATTTGGCTTCAAGTGGGGGAATGTTAAGTGTGAAGCCAAATTCACACAGGAATCTAGATCCTTCTAGCTCAAATCTTTCTAGATCTCCACACTGCCATTAGTTTCTAGATCTTAACATCACCATTAGTTTCTAGATCATTCCAGATCTCCATCTAAATCACATACAAGATTCTAGATCTTTCTTCTGCCTCTATAAATTTGTAATTTCTCTGGCCAAAGCAAGCAAGCGAAGGCCCAAGCCCATTATGTAATGCAAAGTGATTTATGTTCTCCAGTGATTGAGTAATCTTGTTGTTTCTCCATTTGTCTGTCTCTAAAATTATTCTTTGCTATTGTCATCTAAGTCTCTGAGTATAAAACCGCTGTGTGTTATGTATGCTCTGATCTAACATTTGAAGGCATTATCAGTGCCAGATCTATGGGATCGACCAACATCACTGACTGGCTCAATCCACACAAAGCGGAAGAGGGACAAGACCAGACGAATGATAAATCGCGTCAATTATTCGATGTTCTTTAATTTATTTTCCAAATGTTTCTATTTGCCCGATATTTATGTCTCCGTTTCAAAGATATTATTAATAGAAAAAACTTGATTGTCCCTTTCACGGAATGAAAGTAAATGTTCATTTTCTGTTTTTAATGCTCAATTTAAATTCCCACACATTAAATATTTGTATCCACAATACAAATGCCTTTATTAGATTTCATTGGATTTGCCTGGACTCATACTTTACGGGCAGTTTTCGCTTTTAATGGTTATTTTTTAATATTAAATTAATATTTTTTGGAATGATATATAATTAGTTTACATTTTAGGTATAGTTGTTATATTTTCAAATAAATTTGAATTATGATAGGTTTTCTTACATAAAACACAAAAATATAGATAAATTAGGCATATTTCAAACTAGATAATATTTTTTTTTACTTATTATTCCTGCCCCACCAGGTTAATAACATATTCAAAAACGCTGATGTTGACATTAATTTTAGATTTGGTGAATTTTGTCTATTGTAAGCATAGGTTTTCAACTAAAAGTAAAAGTAAGAAGGTGCAATGGGCTTAAGTGTCTTCCCAAATTCATGTTAAATATTCTAGAAATTATTTGTTTTAACTAAAAATTTTAATATGCCCTATATTTTTAGTTTTTGTTGTATTTAGTTATTTTGTATCTTTGAATCTTTATTTAATTGTTTTGCATTTTAAAGTTTATATTAAATTTCAATTTCTAGAATGATACAATTATAAAATTGTCATATATACTATCAAATAACATATTACATCATATAAAATAACAAATTACATCATATAAAAAATAAATGGTCAAATAATAAATAGTACATTTAATTTTCAGAAATATAGAAATTATTAAAAAATGTAATAGTTAACTAAATTATTATTTTACAATACTTAGATTACATAACTTTTAATCTATTGGTTCTTGAAATACACCTTGAAATACTTTTCACCAAGAAAGGTTTTAATCATATTTATTTTGAAAGTCTTTGATATAATGGTTAGCTAAATTATAATTTCATATTGTTGAAATGACGTTTTTAATATCAGTTTTGCCAAATATTTTATTCATTTTGAAATGTCATAAGGTAATTAATGCAAATGTAATTTTTTTATATTTTTTCCAATACATTGGAATCTAGTTATGTAAGTCATGGTCAAATTGTCACTAGTGAATTTTGCCTAAAATTAAATAAAAATTAATTGAAATATCTTTAAATTATTATGCATTCAAAAACACATTATTAAAAAAATGCAAATCATAATTTTGTTAAAAATTATATCACATAAAACTAATAAATTAATTGTGTCTTTATTACATAAAATAGTACAACGTGAATATTTTCTTAATTTATTAGTTCATTTATTATGTTTGATAAAAATCTCCAATTGAGTGTTTGTTTCACTTCTATAGAACATATATTTTTTGTTCATATTTAGTATATTCATATATATTTGTGATGTTTATCTTGAGCATATTCATATGTATTCGAACAAATGTAATATTGTGTAAAAATAGAATTTGATGAGAGGTTAGATATATATATATATATGTTAGCAGTTTTAGTTAGGACATTTCTAGTGCAAGATAACAATATTTTTTTTACTACTTTTTGTAGACACATTTTTTGGTTTGGAATTATGGTTCTAGAATTTTGGTTTCAACATTCATATCAATATTATTTTTACCACTTTTGGTAGAAACATTTTTTTGTTTGGAAGTATGGTTCTAGAATTTTGGTTTCAACGTTCAAGTACTAAGTCTCAGGTCATTAGCACTATTTTATGGATAGTAAAAACACTTTGTTCATTCGTTCATTTATGTCTTATTTGTTTCTTACTCTAATTTAAGAATACTTAAAATAAACAAGAATATCTACAAAGTAGCCCTTGTTCAAATACAATAGTTAGTTCATACATTTCAAAATTCAATAATTGAACTAAGTAGAAGGGAAACGCTAGTTATGCGGCCTTGTTACATCTTTTGAAATGGTAATCGGGACTCGGGAACAAAGAAAAATACGGCCTATGGCACTGCTCTTCACCATTCCTAGAGAGTTAGTTTAAAAGGGAACATCTCCATCATTAATGAAAACGAATTTTGGGGTCTCTTCGTTTTCAATATTTTTACGGGCTCGATCTTGGTACCTGTGGGTTATGGGTCCACGAAACCCATCTGAGACTTCTCACGGTCTCCTTAACATGATTGCGCAACACTTTTCCATTGGTCCAACCACGATGAGAGACATCTCTCACCAGGCATCTGCTTCTGGATTACAACAAGACCTGTAACCTGTTCATCATCATCGCTTCTTTCGCCTCATATCCGCACAACACTGCGAAATACAAACATAACTAATAGAATCCATGGGAATACCTTACTTCTGTACGTCTCTTGAAATAACATACCAATGCCCACGGGATTGTTTTGACCGCCTCAGGTTCTGGTGATTCGATTCGCTCCTCCATCCTCCGACGCAAAATACTGTTGCTTCAACTGTGGAGGTCTCGGTCAATATCTTCTATTTTAATATTTCGGATGGAGTCTTCTTCTTTGCGTTTGAAGGAGTGTGCTTCTACCTCCTGCTTGGAAGGGACGGAAGGCCGCCCACGCCAACTGCTCCTGACCCTGGGTTACCCACTATCCTTGGACAACCAATCTCCCTCAACGTCATCATCTTCAGCAGCGACTTCCTTTAACAGCATAGTATGCTTTGGTAGGAATTCCTGGCTCCTTCGGTCAAACATCAATAATTACAAGCACAGGATTGGGCACATAGTCATGGAACAACTCATGCACATATGGGTCATTTTCTCGAAGTTTTGGACCAGCGCTATACCGTCCCACCACGTTCTCCTTTGCATTAATCCACTTGAACATTTCAAACATAGATTCACGACAGTTGTGATCGAAAAACCAGATGCTTGGATCCCTATCATCTTCTTCGAAGGGAGGCTTTGATTCGTGGGCAACATCTTACTTTGGCCACCAGGATTCCGTCGATTTCTTTCACTGTTTCGATCAACATCATTAGAATGTGAATGTTTGCCACCACTCGCGATTGCAACCAAAGACAATACAACAAACATACAGTCTTGTAGCTTACTGAGTCCTCAAGCAGTCCTGACGGTAGGCTGTAGATATTTTCCACAGCATTGGCGGACTTCACAAAACGCCAACAATTCAAACAAAAATAATAATAATAAAAACACAGAGACTATTTCCTGTATAAATTCACAAAAAACACATTTTTTATTATTTACAATCTCAGGTTACAATTTAAGGCATTTCAGCCTTAATCCAGAATTTCTCCAGCGACTACATTTTTCCCTCTCTCTCTCATACGCACAGGTTTTTATCTTTCTTTCTTGATTCACTCATGAATTTTTAAATTCTTGTTATACATATATTCAAATACATTCAGTTTTAACTTATTTTTTAACTAAAATTAGTTTATCAACTGAATCTTGCTCAAGGGTGCCCTAGCTGTCCATGTGGTCATCCACATGTCTTCTTCCTCTAATTTTTTTTTTTTATTGAGGTGTCTGGATTCTCCTGCATCAATCATGATTTTGTGGTAACCGAATTTGTGGGTAAACCTCCTAAAGAGCACTGAATAAGTCAATAGATTCATCAATATATAAAAGATAATAAATATTAAATCTCTATGCCCTCTTCTTCTTCAGCTCCGCTAGCTGAAAATGTGGGATTTTTTTGATAGACTTAGACCAGAGAATGTTTGTGGAGGAGGTGATATTAAATCTCAATGCTCTATTTTTCCTCATGCTCCACTCGCTAAAAATGTGTGATTTTTTTGATATAGCTGGCCTAGAGGAAAATGTCGGTGGAGGAGGTGCATATTCGGTTTTATTGGACACTATATCTTTAACTTTTGACTCAACATGGGTGAGGGATTAAATATTAAAGAGGAACTCATGTTGTGTTAGTCTCATGAACGGGGTGGTATCACTTTCAATGTCTCTTCCTTATAGATTTATGAGGTTTGGATGGACACAATCAACTCCTTAAGGAATGACTTTTTATTTATTTATTTAAGATGTTTATTATCTGATGTCATGAATCATCTTTGAGTTATTATGATGTATACACAATAATTTTTTTATTTTTATAATTATGATTTATACACAATATTTATTTATAATTTTTATTTTTTTTCGATATCACCCTACTATAATGTTGTGCGTAAAGAAAGAGTTCCTTTGTTTCTTTTTTTGCACAATGCCACTTAATGCATACTATTTTGATGCTCTAGCCTTGAGATTAATTTTAGGCTCAAGAAACATGCTAGCTATATATTTTATGTAAACTCTACTCTTTATTTCAATTGAATAAAGATGACATTTTCATATATATATATATATATATATATATATATATATATATATATATATATATATATATATATATATATATATATATATATAATTGTTTTGTTTGGTTAAGAGCTTGGATGTAAAGTAAAGAAATAGGAAAAAACAAAAAACAATCAGATGCGTTGGATGCATTAACACGGGTTGACGATGATAAATACACGAGAGAAAGAAAAGGCGCAATTTTTTTTTAATTTTTTTTAAATGTATAATAAATTTGTCTTTGGAACTCAATTGGTGATCACCGAAAATAGAATACAAGTAATAAACCAGTAAGTATATTGTAGTAAGCCCCAAGCTGTACTTGTACAAGACTAATCTAGTTCACTATGTGTCACTTGTATAAAACTGACCTAGTTCTATGTCTCTTGTTAAAAATTGTATAATGAATTTAATGTGATGAAAACTTATTATATTTAGATTATTTAAATTTTATAATTTAAATTTAAAATTAGATATATATATATATATATATATATATATATATATATATAACTGCTCATATGATTTATCATATTTAAAGATAGTAAAACAATATTTTGAATTTTAATAAAGTCAATAATTGATTTATTTTTACCCATTATTCATCAAAATTTAAAATACTTTTAAAATTTATAATCAAATTAAATTCAACTCACTGTAATTAAAGCATATTGACTTTATTTTTATCCATTGTTTATTAATTTTCAAAATATATTTTAAATCTACGTTCAAAATAAATTGAATTGAATACCCATAAAATTCCAAAATATTCTCTAAATATAGATCTACATTTAAATGTCATTGCATAAAGCATATATGATGTCAAGTTGAAGTGGGATGTGATTGTTGGAAATAATACTGAGGGAGGGGGGCAGGGGTGGTGTGTGTGAATCAGTATTAGCAACTTAACAATATTTCATTTCCATAAATAGATTTGCATATGCTATTTCTATTAATGCAACTTGCGTATATACGCAACTATGTTTAGAGCAACCAGCATATACCTTGTGGACTTATTATTTAGTCAGTTGATCTTTAATTTGTGTATCAGAACCATATAAGCAGTAATAGGTATCGTAAAAATAGAGCAAAAAATCACACATAAGAACACAAGATATGAGGTGGAAACCTAATGTGGGTGAAAACCACCTACTGCAATTTGTCTCTATCTTCTTTTAATAAGAAACTTCTTTTTACAATATTTTTGTATTGGTGCAGTCTTATACCAAGACGCAGGCTTCTACCTGCAGAAGGCTACAACCTTCTCTTTTCTTCCAAGGACCACGTTTCATAAATTTTCATATTAGATCCATCAATAACATCAATCAAACATCAAATATATCTGCATCAATCAATCTCCTTTGCACCAACAAAAACTGAATCAAAAAATCACTTTTCTGAAAGCTGTAACTAGAACACAGTAACAGTAACCAGAACCTAATGCAGAACCCATAACACTGCAACAACAAATAGAAGTAGCTAAAACATTTTTTATGAGACGTACGCTACTTCAATGTGTCGAACCTGCGTTCATATGTTGTTATTTGAAGGTAGGCCTGCGTATACGCTGTTTTGAAATGTCGAACCAGTGTGTATATGTGCCTTTGCTATAATGAACCTGCGTACAGATCTGTAAAAGATGATTTAACCTTTACAACTATTCAGACATCAGTTATACCCAGATCATTAGATTTAATGATTACGACATGCGCTAATAAAATACCAAAATCACACAAAGATACTTCTCTTCAAGCCTAAAGATCTTGACCCATCAATAGAACTTTATCCTTCTTCAAGCGCTTAGGTTCCTCCTTGATTTAGATCCAACATAACCCAATGACCAGTAGTCTAGATCTTGCTCTTCATTAGATATTCAATACTTGAGTACCTTTGCCTAATGATCTCCTTCTCCTTTTTTAGTCTTAGGCCTTACACAATACCATGGTCCAAAACCACTTAGAAGTAATACCTAGGACCAAATACCTGGGGTCAACACTTCGGTCGGGATACCTTGGATCAATGCCATGGGTCAAAATACCAGGGACCAAATACCACGGACCAAAACCAAGTTTTCCAACATGTACGCACTTTTCCTTGCATGAAAATGTGTGTATACGCATATGCGCCTTTTGTTCTGGTAGCCCGCGTGCATACACGGCTTGGTCAAGGGGAACCTACGTATACTTCTTTTTCTTTCATTCTGTGAGCATGAACTGTGATCTGTCATCTGAGTGAGTTGCCATCAAGGACAACACCTATGTCATAGAGCCAAACCTGTGTCATAATGCCAACAGTGATGGGCTAGCAATGTGATGGTTTTACGTACTTTTCAAGGAACCTAAAAAAAACTTTCTGCCAAATTTGTTACCACATAAATCTAATCTTGTAAAAATAATTGATGGAGCAAAGATATTTTCAAAGTTTGACTTGAAATATAAGAAAAAGATGAAATTATTCCAAACATCTATCAAATTTCTTGGTCATACGATTTCAAATGGCCAGGTTGTACTGCAGCAACATGCAATTGATTTTGTAGACAAATTTCCAGACAAGATTAATGATAGGACTTAGTTGAAGAGATTCTTGGGTAGTATTAACTATGTAAGTCACTTATATAAAAACTGTGTTGCGAACAAAAAGATTCTAAATGAAAGACTAAAAACGGATTCAACATTGTGGACTTAAAGGCATACTGAAGATGTAAGGAAAATCAAAGCTAAGGTAAAAAAAATTGTCTACACTTCATGTTGTAGATGAAAATTTACCAAAAAATGTAGAATAGATATAAGAAATATTGGATGGGGAGTTGTTCTTAAGCAAATAAGAACCACAAACACTAATAAATTTGAATAAATCATCCAATTTGCATATGGGACTGGGATGGAATCAGAAATAAATTATGCAGTAATCGATAAGGAAATTAAAGTTCCATAATGCATTAGAAAAGTTTGAAATATTTCTAATCAATAAGAGATTCCTATTAAGAACTAGTTCCACAACAATGAAGAAAGTTTTAAGAAAATAGGTGAAGAATGCTAGTGAAGCAAAATTTGCAAGATGGTAGACATTATTTGCAAATTTTGATTTTGATATTGAGCACATTAAGGAAGCAGAAAATTCAATTCTTGATTTCCTGAGCCAAAAACATTTGTGAAAGCATTGGCAAAATGTAAGCGAGTGAGAAAAAATAAAATCAAGTGAGTGAGAAAACTTAAAATCAAGAGAGCAGGCAAGAACAAGTGAGTGTGGTTGAAGAAGTTCAAAATCAAGCGAATGTGACCAGCGTATTGTAATGGCCTAGAAGAAGTCAGGTTGATTCTTGACAACATGGCTTAGAAAAGATACAAGATGGAGTGGAAACCTACATGACAACTTTACAATACACAAGTCGTAGATCTAAAATTTCAACCTAGCACTGCACTAGTCCATCTGCTACCTGAAATTCACAAAAGGTCCACATCCACAAGAAAAATATTAGACTTTATCTATGGAAGATCTATTCAAAAAGTAGTCCAATAACAAAATCATTTACGGACTTTATTTGGGGATATTGTTCTTGTTTGGCAGCAAATGAATAATAGAAGTGGCCTAGTACATCAATATTTTAGCCTCAAAAGACCCAAGACTCATAATGAGTGGCGAGGACAGAATCCTAATCTCAAATTTCCAAGAACTAATTATGATTATAACTAGTACAAAAGTTTATGGTGGGATCTGTTATACAAAGATAATCCAAGAAAAAGTTCTACTACATTGGTAAATTTTGGGTTGGTAAACACTTTACTTTCCCGACAATGTCCTGAATGGTTATTAGGTTGGTGGAAGACATTTGGCCTTAATCAGAGCATGGTGGACCCTTATATAATTGAAGTTGAATATGAATCTCTTGAAGTTCCAATCTCAAAAATTAAACATTTGCATGAATGAGAAGTCATGGATTAAAGGCATGCAATTAACACTTTTCTTTATAATCATCATCAATGGCTTTTTAAGATGAAATTTCCTATACAAAATCCACAAGGAAGACCTATCATAATCCAAAAAATCCAGTCAAAATCTTGGGATACATTGTAATATGATTAAATATTTTCAGATGATAACAAGTATTTTGACTAGGGAGAAGGGTGTGACCTCTCCAAAAGGTATCATTTCGAGTCTGTCCATGTCTAATTTCCACACGATTCCTCTAGGATTGAGAGGAATTCTCTGACTAAAGGTGAGGATTGGCCCACATCCTAGGGAATCTATGAAAAATTAATCCAAAGAGTCGGTATATTATGTCGAAACCACCTACTTTTAGGATGATTCCCTTTGTACTATGTCAGTAACTCGTGATCTGAGGAGATTCCTCCTACCCTCTCCTAGATCTATAAATAAATGGGGAGAGGTTAATTCTCCTCATTTGGAGTCAGAGTCTATCCTGAGTTTGTTTTTTTCCTTGCAACTACGTCTCGAGAGATATGTATGCAATTCAAACAAACTCGAATTCAGACTAGGTAAAGAGTTTGGCAAGCTTGTGCATGTGCATGATAGTGCATGTTTGAACATAAAGTGGTCGAACTCCTAGGAAGAGTTAATTCTATGTGTTTGTATTATGCTTTGTAACCTTATCTAGATATATTATAAATATCATCTTTGGTGTCAATATGTCTTCAATATATTTCCTTTTGAATGCTTAAATTATTTCTTGAGGTTCATTGGAAGTTCATTTGAGGTTCACCAAGAGTTTTGTGAGAATTCCTTGTTGTTTGTTACGTTAAGGTCAGAGAAGTCATAGCAAGCAAATTATTTGAGGAATTAAGGAACTTGACTGAAGGTTTGTGTAGGAGCTCACGTACAAGTTCATGTAAACAAAGAATAAGAGTTTCAGTCAAGATTTTGTCTTCCTCGAAGGAATCCTATGACAAATAAATTTCGTTTCATTCAAGCTTCAGTCTTCATCAAAGGAAGTCTCTAGCAAACAAATTGGTATCAAAGCCATAGAATTTAGGTACACTTTATTCTGAAATCATGGAGCAAAATTTTAGATTAGTGTCTTTTAGAAATTTTAAAAACATTGAAGAGTCGTCAAGCTTAGGGCTTGATAGTTTGTTTGATAGTTTCCGAAAATCCTCTGTGAATGACATTGAATTTATAGAAGTAGTTGAATTAAAGCCACAAGCTACATGGAAATTGCCAACCATTTCTCCCTCTAGCATTTATGTGGATCTAAATAGTTTTGATATTAAAGTTATCAATAGATTCATAGTGGAAGATTTAGTCTCTCAAGTAAAACAAAATCTTAGCATTACTCAAACCATATCACTCATAGATCCCAAACAAATATAGAAAGAGGCTCAGAAACATGGAACAATTTATCTACATATAGGATGCATAAGAGCGGGATTTTCTTCCTCGATTCATAAAGGTATAAATGTCTATTTCCTATGCACTGCAAGAGACCTAACACATCATGATTTTATTGGTTCTTTAGTTGGAGGAATAGTGGCTCAATTGTCTAATAGTCCTATTTGGTTTGATTGTTATCCAAACTTCTGAGTTTATACTTTCGATGAACATTTAGGAGAAATTCTTAAGCTGGGAATCAAATCTATTGGTTTTGATATGAAAGTGAAACGGAGCAATATCACCATCCAAACCCATGAATGTTTTAGACATACAAATACCATGTATCCTATAGCGATACACACTCCAATTCAGGATTCTCAATCCAGTACTCTAGTTTTAACATATCTGCCAGATCAGAAGATTGAACATTAGGTTATCAAGTGGGAGGATATTTCTTTGCCGAAAATTTGGATTGTTGATGTCCCAAAAATCCAAAAGAAACAATCTATTACTTCTGCACTTATCAAAGAATACACTTCTTCCACCGTTTATTAATTCCCTCATAGTATCAAACTATCTTATTCTCATAACCAACTAGTTATCTTAGCCCAATCACTAAACTACTCTTCTTACTTTATTATTTGTCTCATTTTTCTACTCCAGCTTCTTTATCGCATTTTGCACCCAAATGTGGTGAGAATGCCATTTCCTTTGGATGCAAAAACCACAATCGAAGAACAAATCTTCATCCTCCTAGTTCAACTGCACAAGAACCATGTACACACCCCTAATGTGGAGATATAATCTTTCCTCGTGATGATCATATCTTAATGATGCATTATTTTGAAAAGGAAGATCCGAGGCTTACAGAAATGTACAAAAAAATAAGGAAACTTGGTACTCATAGATATGGCCTATGATATAAAGACCTACGGGACGATGTAATTCCAAAATGCAGATTTGAAAATCTGCTCCCTCCGGCAATCAAAAACCTTTAATCCCATAAATAAAAAAGTTATTTTCTCTTATGAGAGGTTGTTATAAGTGGCAAGTTGATCCCAAAATGGATTAAAAAGATGATAAACTGGGATTTGTATACCCATCCACATACAAAAGAATTTAATGCCTAAGTTTCTGATGATCAGAAGAGAATCCTAACAGAAAAATGGAAAAGTAATATGTTAGAACAAAAAATGTTGGATGTCTTTCTATGAATGGAAGAAAAAAATGGATGATTGTATTCATATGATGGATAGTGGGGAAGAAAAGCAATAAATTGAAGCTATTTCTCCAAAACATCAATGGAAGACTCTAGATGGGAGAAAAATAGAATATAAATTCATTTTACCCCCTTTCAAATGAATCATTCTTGAAGAAGAAAATAAACAGTCAAAAGCACAACCCCTTTGAGTGGAGCAGAAAGCACAATTCATACTATTAGTGAACAGTTAAATTGGATTAATAGTGCCTTGAGGGGTATGGAAGCAAATACTTTTCTTACAAATGATTATGCCCGCAAAATGCATACCAATAGCCTTGAAGTATTGATAAATTAGATTTCTTCTTCTACAAATGAAATGAGTCTTTTGGTTTTAGAAATTAAAGATGGGGTGAATGATACTAAAAAGATTTTTTTTAATGTGAAAAACAAATCATAAGAAAACTACAAGGAGTCGCATAAAAATTTGGAATCTACTTTTGAAATGATGGGAGAAATTTTAGTAAAGGTGGATGAGAAAACTAAATACATAAAGAGGTGACTGGCTAAGAAGAAAATAGAGAAAATCACCACTTCTCATATTATCTCCCATACTAATCCTCATATCACAATTGTAGCCCTCCAGAAATCAACAAAAAAAAATCCAACCTTATTTCTTAAAGAACAGCCTGAATCTTCTTCGAAGGAATAAGAACACTCCTTGGTAAACCAAGTTCTACCTATTAAAGAATTAGCACCTGACATCCAAGGAAGAGGGAAAATTGCATAATCTCAAACCTTTGTTGAAGATTGGTATCCAGAATGAAACATTGATGACGTGTCTGTTGGTCGGATTAGACAAGTGTAGGATAAAATGCTTGTCTCTTATAAAATTATGTGCATGAAAGGAAAAAGTGAAATAGAAGCATGAAAATCAATTATTCAATGCTTTACTGGATCTTTCTTCAAGTGTTGGGAGGCAAAATCTTCTCCTACTTTGGTAGAGAAAACGGAAGAAGAAGATATGAAAGATGAAAATGGTGATCTTACTACCTTTATTTTAGAGCATTGGTATGGTATTGCAAAAAAAATTGATGATAAACATGCTCTAATTCTCATGAATATGAAATGTAAGAAAATTTCCCATTATGATGAATTTCACAAAGAATGGATCCAAAGAGTCTATGAGGTCAAATCTAGTAACAATGTTTTGTGGAAACAAGTTTTTTTGGGTGTTATACCAAGCAAGTTTGTAGAATATCTGAAAACACAAGAAGCATTCAAGAAACCTTATCAGTTGTATGCATGGGGTCAAATTTATTCTTTGATTATCAGTGCATTAGTAGGATTATGCACTAATATGAAAGTTAGCAAATCAATATAGAAGATTTCTAGGCTACCTGATAGTAAATCCGTTTGTGGAAAATATGGGTTAATTATAGATGATATTCTAAGAATAAAGAAAAGGGACAAAAATATCCTAACGAAAATACAAACATATAGAACTAAACCAAAATCATATTCAAGGAAATATAGTTCTGCAAGTAAAGAGTACAATAGAAGAGAAAGAACCCACTATTATTCCCGAGAGGATATTAAACTCAAGACTCCCAAGATGTAGGCTTCACAAACAATAGTATGTTGGCTCTATGGACAATTAGGCTATCTTTTTAACAAATTCCCACAGGGTGAAGCATCAAAGAGAAACAGGGTAAAATTGTCAGCACAAAGAGCATAAAAGAAGAGGAAACAATGAAGAATAATCCTACATTGTAATAGATGTGGCTCAAATGAACATGATACAAATCATTATCCATGACCTCCTTTCATTAAAAGAGAAGAAGTCCATCTACTACAACAAGGATGTTTCTCTTCCAGTTCAAAAACTTTTGATTTTGATTATAATACTGATGAATTGTTTGAGTTGGAAGAAGAAGCACTAATGATTGTAGATTCTTACATCTGCAAAGATCCTAAAATGTGCAATTGCAATATTGAAGAAGACAATGATACAAGCAGTGAAGATTAATATGAAGGATATAGCTCATGAGAAAAATCGAAAGTTTTCATGGCCTAAGTCAGAGAAGATAGAGATACATAGATGTTGGCACAAATTAAAGCATTACCAGAAGGAGACATGAAGGCATCCCTACTAGAACCATTTCTTAATACTATGGAAAAATCTCACAAGATTATAGAATCATCAGATAAAAAACATTTATTCATTGATGCCTCTTTTTAAAGAAATATTAAATCATTCATGAGATATCACAAGAATGAAAAATTGCAACGCTTGAATATGAATGATTTAGATGAGATAAACAATTTTAAAAAAGAGGTGAGTGAGATTAAACAAAAATTGAAAAGGTTAGAAGAACAAAGAGATGAGGAGGATGCCTATAAGATAGATCAGTGAGAAAGACAAGAGATTAGGGCATTAAGGGATCAAGTAGTTATTCTACAACATCCTCCTTTAGAGGATGTATCTGACATGGGAGAAAATCCGAAAATCGGTATGTTCCACATATCATATCTTGAAGGGATTAATTGTAACACACCACCCATACTCACTCACTTTTACAAGCTCACCTAGGTAAACATGAGACAAGAGTTACTATGCATGACCCAACATCTAAGTTCCAGTTATGGGAGTGGGTTCCAATGTCCTGAAAATTTACTACAACCTCCCAGGGACACCTACTCACCCAGATCTCAGATAACCTCTACTGATGATATTTCCCCGAGATGAATATTTATTTTTTACCAAGATTTACAGCCTAGCCATAGGCATTCCAAACGGTACATACGGCTAGAAGGCTCCATCCACACACACAAGTCATCCTCCATGCAACTATAATTGAAATTCCTTAGTTTTGTGCCTATGGCTGCAGATTCAGTGCCTAAATTTTAGGGCTAGCCTACAGGCCACTGCCCAAATCTTTCCAAAATCAAGTCTATGATGATCACAAGCCTACATAATCTATACTTAGGATTATATCTTACCCAAAAATGCAAAACACATGATAAACATTTAGAAAAGCATATGGTAAACATAGTAGCTACATGTCAATAATGCATATATGTTCATTGTCTCATTAATTTTATCATAGAATCATAAATAAGACTCATTTACCTCTCAAGCTAGCTACAACAAAGATTTTTAGCTCATACATTCATATAACCATTCAATCACTTATGAATCATGAACAAGATCCATAACAATAACACATCATTTAATTATGCCAATAACCAACATTTAATCATAATGAAGCCATGACAAACCAGTCATAAAAACAACAAAATAACCAATACATGTTCTCATTGATCTCAATAAGAAATAATATATAATAACCTATGCATAAATCCAACCAAGTTAGGTACTTCCACTGTTGAAAATGTAGGAAGAAGATCTCAGTTTGACTTTTCCTTGCTCAAACTAGAGAAAATTCGAATTTCTATTTCAGCAGAAATCTTGGAGGTAGTTAACTCAGGTGACATGGCACTTGTCACTCATTTGAATCAGTTAATTCAAGTTAGGGAAGCTTGATTTCAGTTCAGTATGTTTGATTTCTAATTTGTAGCAAACTATTTCAGTTAATTTGAGTTATTATTAGTTAAACTAGTTCTAATTGTGAGAAGAACTAGTGGAGGTCAAGTCGTGGAAGTGGAACTTCAACCACACTCAGTGGTAAACCTATTAATTGATCAATCAACCTAAAATAATTGTTGCATGCATAGAATTCGAGTTACCCATTTGACATGGAGATTCCAAGGTAGTGTACCATCAGTTGTAGCATATTCCAATGTGTACAAGTGGTGCATGCAGTCATAGGAAGGACCTAGAGGAATTGTGCAATTCAATAGTGGGAAATTCCTAAATAATAGGTGCCAATTTCCTAGAGGAACAACATAAGGAATATGAGCTTATAGGGCTTGAAAATTGGCGAAGTGTTGGCCAAAGTCATTCAGTCAGGAAAAGGGATAGACTATACACTTGCAACGTGTGCTCAAGCTTGAGCAAGCCTATGCATTTCATCTCTATTCTCTGATTAATGAAATATAGATAGTAAGGGATTTTGAGTAGTTGCTTTCCCTTAGATAAATATCTTTGCATGTGTGATGTTTCCTTTTGCATGTATATGGTTTATGCTCTAGATGGTGAATTAACTTCTACAGATTAGTAGAGTAGCTTCAAGTGTTGTGATTTAGTAAATTTCATGAGAAGTTTTGAATCTACACATTAATTTCTACATGGTATCAGAGCTGGAACCACTCTAGAGAAGAGATGTCAAAGTTTTCATTGTACAAGGCTCGAATTTGAATATCAGTGTTGCGAGTTTTCTTCGGGACTAAGAAGATGGCTTTCAATGGACTCAGGCTAGAGTATGCTTTGTAAGTCACCTCAAATTTTGTTGCATGGAAGGACCACATGGAGGAAGTATTGGATGAAAATGGGCTACTATAATACATCAATACAGATGTTGCAAAACCTCAAGCATCTCATGCTTGGTGGAATAAATATGTGGGAAAGGAGAGGAGAATCATATTGGAGGGATTACATGATCATATTGTCTTGAATATCCATGGAAAAGAAAATTTGTTCACTATATGGAAAACACTAACAGAATTGTTCAAGAATAGTAATGACCATAGGAAGTTGGCACTCAAGGACAAGCTTTGAAGTATCAAGATGCGAAAGCATGACATAATTTTGCAGTATTTGAGCAAGTTTACACAGTGTCATAATGAACTTAATGGGGTCATTGTTAATGTCCCTGAAGAAGACATGGTAGCTCTACCCCTTTTGGGACTTCCCAAGAGCTGACATAGCTATCAAGATTCGGTAAATGGTAGGGAGAAAATACCAAGTTGGGAGCACTTATGGTCTGACCTAGTACTAGAGGAAATAAGGTGGAATACTAGAGATGAGACTTCATCCAAGGGCGAGGATGAGGAGAACTAAGCCTTGGATGGAAAGGTAAAGAAATGGAATGTAGGGAATAAATCCCAATCCAAAGCAGAATCTAGTTACGGGGGCAAGAAGAAATACTTCTCTAGAATCAAGTGATTTCACTGTCATGATTTCGGGCATTATACCATGAAGTATCCACACAAGAAGATAAGAAAGAAGACTTCAAGAGGAGAAATAGGTGAAGCCTTGGCTTCACAGTTCGAGCTTGAATTTACTCTCATTACATGCATGGCCAACCAGTGATGGGAAGCATGTGGTACCTGAACAGTTGGGTGCCTTGTTCCATATGACGGGGAATAGAGATTTTTTCAGTTATTTGGAGGAGAAGGATCTCCATATGCACATGAATATGGGATATGATGGAAGGTACAACACGATTTGGATTGGTACAGTCACCTTTCAGAGGGAGTCAGGCTCCCCTCTTAGACTCAAGGATGTGATGTTTGTTCTAAATCTAAAGAAGAATATTGTCTCTGTTGATTTTTTGGAAGACCATTGTTATGATGTGATCTTCAAAAAAGGAAAGGAATTCCTAAGACACATAGCCATGGGATGAGTGAAGAAGATAAAGGTTCGCGTGAAGAACCTCTACAAGCTAGATGTGGAGGATTGTGTTGCATTGGGCACAAAGGCGGAGAAGGTTCAAAGTTGCGATATCGGTGAACTTTGGCATAAAATACTTGGCCATTTGCATCATGGTGCTTTGAACATCATGCAACAGATTACCACAGGCCTCCCCAAAGGAGCACTAAAGCAGCAAGATACATGCAGAGGGTGTACCTTGGGGAAGTACACAAAAGCAGCTTTCCATGATTGGGACAACAAAGCACATGCAGTCCTTGAAAGGATCCACTTTGATGTTTGTGGACCTTTCTCAACAACCTCCACTACCAGGCACAAGTATTTTTTCATATTTATTGTTGACTTCTCATGGAAGCGTTGGATCTTCTTCATGCGTTAGAAGGATGAGAATTTCTCCAAGTTCTTAGAGTTCAAGGCACTAGTGGAGAAAGAAACGAGAAAGAAGGTGAAGGCTCTTAAAAGTGATAATAGAGATGAGTATGTGTCGAATGAGTTTAAAAATTTCCATGCAAAAGAAGATATTTGACAGGAGTTGAGAACACCCCATAACCCATAGCAGAATGGGGTGGATGAGAGGAAGAAACACAACATTGTGGGAGCAGCGAGGGCGATGTTGCATGACTAAATCCTACCTCTACACTTGTGGGTTGAAGCATGCAACATAGAGGTCTATTTCAAGAACATGAGTCCTCAATGGATTCTTGGCATGATCACACTGAAGGAGGATTTCTTAGGGAGGAAGATAAATGTG
Organism: Pinus taeda; assembly: GCA_000404065.3. Classification (NCBI taxonomy): domain Eukaryota; kingdom Viridiplantae; phylum Streptophyta; class Pinopsida; order Pinales; family Pinaceae; genus Pinus; species Pinus taeda. The sequence continues at coordinate 143,365 of APFE030465643.1, forward strand.
TCGCACTTCAGGATTTTTTGAGCCTTTGTTTACTACCATGTCTCCCAATAATCAAGAACAAAATTGGGGGTATTTGTGGGTTGCACAAAAACTCCCCACAACTAATATGTGTACTTGCCATCCCTCATAATGAAAGTTGTGTGAAGGGGATTAAAATTTGATGAAGGCAAAGCTATGCGGTGCTCTCTTGAGAGGGAGCTTCGAATCTCACCAAAGGAGGATCTTTTAGCTCCAAAGGAGGAGCCTTAGGATGTTGTGGAGCAACCAAAATTTGAGGAGCAAAGAGTGGAGACAACCACTCAAGCATAACCATCCAGAGAAGGTAGTAAAAGAATCAAGGAAGATGAGAGACTTGCGCAAGATGTGAGGGAGAATGCGGGTGGTCCTTCAAATCAACATAGATAGAGAAGGTCACCATATTGGTACACTTGCTACATGACTCTAATGACTAAGCTAATAGAGACTGAGCCATCTTATTTCGAGGAAGTAGTAGAGAAACCAGTATGAGTTGATGCAATGGTGGAGGAGTATGAATCCATTTTAAAGAATAGTGTTTGGGAAGTAGTCCCAAGACTAATAGACAAATCAGTTGTGGGTTCCAGATGGATCTTCAAGGTGAAGCAAGCAACAAATGGAAGAATAGAAAAGTACAAGGCCCGATTTGTGGCCAAGGGCTACTCTTAGGTTGAGGGGATTCGCTATGAGGAGACATTTGCTCATGTAGCAAGGTACTCATCCATCATATCAATCCTTGCTTTGGTTGCACAGATGGGGTAGAAGATCCACTAGATGGATATGAAAACAAGATTCCTCAATGGAGTTATTGAGGAGGAGGTGTATATTGAGCAACTAGAAGGCTTCGATACTTTCGATCAAGATTCTCATGTGTGTAGACTCAAGCAAGCATTGTATGGTCTCAAGCAAGCACCATGTGCTTGGTACACTAAGATCAATAACTATCTCACCAGTTCTGGCTTCACCAAAAGCGAAGCAGATGCAAACCTCTATCATATCTTAGTAGAAGGTAAATTGTTGATTATTGTTTTATATGTTGATGACTTGATTTTGACTGGTGATGAGTAGCTAATCAGATCTTTCAAGGAGGACCTTGCAAGAGAGTTTGAGATGAAGTACTTGGGCCTCATGCACTACTTCCTCAGATTGGAAGTATGGCATGGTGATGGGGAACTGTTTGTCTCTCATGGTGATGGTGATATGACTTCTGAGTATCATGAACAAGATTGCAGAATTTTGGATCTTTCGGCCATGTCTGATTGAATTTGAATGGAAGAGCTTTTGATGGCTTCCCCTGATCCATTATAAAATGATACATGTGTCCCCATTATAGAATAATATGTGTGTGGTCAGACATTCTTGTTGGGGAAACCCATGAACGAACATAAGAAAAAAATTCTAAAGTATCTTCATGCAACATGAATCTATCTAGTCATTTTCCAATGCACTCTGACTCCACATGACCATTGCACCAAATAGGATAAAGAGACATAGGTTTGACATCCACCAAGTGATTTTCATTGAAAATATCTTAAAAATAAGTCCCCATTGGATCTAAACGACATTTTGAGCCCCCACATTCTTCTCCAAATATAACAATATTATAATGATTTGCCACGATCAACGAACCAACTTTCAAAATTCCACATTCATCCATCCTCTTTTTAGAAATCCTGTTTATTTCAATATGGAACATATCTATTGAGAATATTGATACAACAAGGGTATCTGGGCACATATCACCTACAAAAAAAATTGTAAGCCTTTAAATTTACACAAACATAATCCCATAAAGAAACCAACCTGTTGGATAAACCATATTAAAAAATTAATAGCGGATAAGTGCTATCTAAGGCATATAGACAAAAAGTAATGTTTAACACATTCCGTAAAATCCATCCATTATTGTATAACTATAACCTCCAGCCTCAGAATAAATAAGATGGCATAGGGATAATTTCTTGGAGGCATCCCCTAGCCCCTAAATATTCAAGGAAATAATATTAATGGAGGCATGCACAAAGTCTTTAAGGGCTCGTCAAGAAACCAAATCGGCAATGAGAATATCGCATAAATCCTTATCTCCATTGAAAATTAAGGATTTAGCATTCAAAATGTTTATTTTCTTGTGATGGTTTCCTTTCCCTTCTGTGGATAGTAACATTCTTCGCAGAATTGGGACAAGTAACTTATTATGCCTTACACTTTCAGTAGCATGAACTTGTTTTTAAAATATTCAAATGATGTAGGTGTATTTGGCCCATATGATATCACAACCCATGCTCAAAATATCATCTCAAAAATAAGATCTTGGAATTTTGTACATTCCTTTTTCTAGACTTACCGCCATTTTCACCCATCATAGATGCATTTGCTATTTATTTTTGAATTATTTAGTATGGGTTGTTAGAATTAAGTTGCTATAATTTTTTAATAATAAATTGTATTTTAAAAAATTAGTTGTATAATTTTATAAATTATTATTATATTTAAATATTTGTTTTTATAAAATGTGAAAAGAAAAATTATTTATAAAATGTTAAAATTTATTTTAAAATAAAATTAATTCATAAAATAATAAATTTGAGTTAAAACACTTGATTGAAATTTAAAATCAATTCTATAAAATGTAGGATTACAATAGTTTTTTTTAATATATTTATTTTGACCCTTTAAAGACTAAATGACCTCATAATCAATCATTTGACCACGAATAATTCAGATTAGGCATTAACACGTAAATGAAGTAACAAAAGCTCATAATCAATCATTTGACCAAGCATAATTGAAGGTATGTATTAACACATACATTTATTAACAAAAGCTCATTTCTGGATCAAGGTAGTGAGTGCTTTAAGGTAAGTGGAATTTTGGTACGGTAGATCAATGGTACTGTACGGTAGGCACATGTTTTTTAAACCTAACGTGATTGTAATGGCACGAGAAAGAGATGGACAGGTTTCACAACATAAATATATTTATTTGACCGCGAATAACCTCATAATCAATAATTTGACCACGAATAATTCAGGTTAGGCATTAACACGTAAGAAGTAACAAAAACTCATAATCAATCATTTGACGGTGCATAATTGAGGTTAGGTATTAAGACATATATTTATTAACAAAAACTCATTTCTTGATCAAGGTAGTGAGCGCTTTAATGTGTGTGGAATTTTGTGGAATTTTAAACGTACAAACGAATGCGTCACGCATGGTGATTGAAAAACCTGACACCATATTTTTGCCAAGGCTATTATATTTTTGCCAAGGCTATTGATCTTCCTTTTTGCATTATTTTCCGGGAACCGACTTTGCAGGTAAATGTCACACAGATGATATGTAACGGACTTTGAAGGTAAATGTCACAAATATTAAACATGAGGAAACAGTGGAAGTTTTCTGAAAGAGTGAAAGTCTATTTTTTTTTTTTTATGAATTATCAATCAGTGATTATAGATGGCGTGGTTTTTTTTTTAAATATCTGTGATGATTATTCTTATTGTTGGTTTGACTTGATTTAATTTTTTAAAAATATTGTTTTTTATTTTATTTAGTTTAATCATATAAATTTTTGTAAAATTATAATTTTTTATTATTTAAAATATGTTTTTAATGTATAAATAAATTTGACATCTTAATAAAATATGTTTTAATGTATAAATAAATTTGACATAATAAATCCATAGTTATTCAGATAGTGTAAACTAGACCGTTCAAGTTTGTAATACCCACAAATTCTTATTGAATTTCAAGTAAAATTAATCGAAAAATCATTACTCAATCAAATAAAAGGGAAAAAATCAGGTAAAATAGTTAAACTATACTTAGAATTCAAAGTAAATTGAAATAGAAAATTTAAAAGTTATGATTAAGAAAAACATTAAAGTAGAATATAATATCATGTTTTATACAATATGTATATGCTATCTTATTTAAATATATAATTGTTTAATAGTAAACATATATTTTTAATTACACCTATAAATATGTTTATTTTGGAATAAGGAATCTAAAATGCTAATTTAATTATCAACTATTACTAGTTGGAAGGTAGAGGTTTAACCTCCATGAAATATTCTACAATATTTATAGTAATATACACAAAGCAAAGGTTGAAAGTTTTTTTTCTTGTTTACTAGTAACTTGAGTAGTCAACCTAGGGGCATCTAAGTTGTCTAGGGCATTCATAGAACACCCAGTGGTTGTCTATTCTATGCAAAGGTTGAAAGTTATCTTCAAAGCAGTTATGCCTTTTTTTTTTCGTTTTAATTAAATGTATTAACTAAAAAAATGTCATATGAATTGATTTATTGTTTTTTGAGCCGGTGGTATTGATAAGTCATGGTATCGATCCATTGTATTGTTAGAAATGTTATTTACAAATTAAGAATCTCCACAGTTAAGAATCTTGTTCTATGTTTATACATATGTTTAACTTATACATTATTATTATTTTCATAATTAATAATAACAATTTAAAAGAAAGTTACAATTTAAGTGGTTTTTTTTTTAGCAAAGTAGCATGTATCATGAAGTAAGTGTTTTGATGCTTATTAGTCCTTGTCATGGCAGAACTATAGCAATGGACTTGCATGTTGACCACTATTAATTTAGCATTGACCAATTCAAGTCATAATGTTTAACTTTGAAAAATAAATAATTTTTTTCAATATTATTGAAAAAATTTGTTAATCTTCGTAATTAAAATCCTTGAAAATAGCTCATAGTCACTTAACTAACCTATTTACCATCATTTATGACCCACCATAATTTAAACAAGTATTTGCATAAAAAATGAATAGAAACAAGATGGAAATAAATATACCTATCAAAGTAACCTACCATTATTTATGTTTTATCCAATACTTTAACATGTAGGAATAAAAATTTAAATGTGTTAACTTAGTAGTGGTTATTACCCACCAAAATTTATGCAAGGTCAGATCTCTTAGTAGGTAATTAACTTTTCTACTTCATATATCAATTTGCAATTTTTCTGAAAGCATAATACCCGCTTAAGTAGCAAAGACTAAACTACCCTAAAACACTTGTTATAAAAACTTTCTTTATAACTTTATTATGATTTTATTTATTAAATTAAAATATAATTATATTTTAAAATTTAAAATTTTTATATCTATCTCACAATAAATATAATAATATTATTACTTTAATAAAAATAATTAAATTTCTTATAAATTTGACTATCGAAATGCATAAGGCTATATCATATATATTTTTAATTTTACCTAAAAATTTGTTTTGATTTAATTGAATTTTAAATAATCACAGTAATATTTGGATTAAAAGTAAGAATTATTTAAAATACTATAACACTATTATATAGTGTCAACCATATAAAAGCTTTTAGTTTAAATATTACTTGAAATAATATAATCTTTTTTGATGTAATGTTAATCATGACATTATATTATATCAGTTTTTTTAAAATATTATATATTAGTTGTATATTATTGACTAAAATGTCATTTTCTTCCTATAAAAGGAAAGATGTCAATGTCTAAAAAATAAAATGAAAATGGTAAACAATAAATTAGTAATAAAAATACATGCATTTAACCCACATAACTCATGACATAGTTTTCTTGAAAACCCCAAAGGAACATATTAGATATATTACTCTTGTACAAAGGGAACCTTGAACACAAACTACAATATTCATAATTTATTTTTTACAATCTTTTCTTGCATGCTTCTCAACACCACACTATTACAAGCTCTCACAACATTTACCCATCAATCTTCTCTCTATCATGAATTGTTTACACCTTTCTTCTTCTTTTCACAATTCTTATGTTTATCTAACTATCTTTCATTGTTTGTGTGTTATCCAAATAATAAAAATACTTTTCCATGAGAGTTCTTGACTTCTTCCTTCACAAATCTTCTACAAAAGCAAATAAACATGATTTTCCTCAACTTTCTCCTATAATGGAAGCACTTTAACTATTCTCCCAAGTAGTTCCTTTATTGGAATCATGTTGACCAAGAATACATCCATTATAACTTGGTTTAATACATATAATTATGTAAATTAGTGTGTTAAAAATTTAAAAATTAACACAACAAATACACTTCATCACAATTTTTCCATAATTATTAAAATCATACATAATAATAAATTTTCCATAATTATTAAAATCATGAAAATTTTAAAATACTAACTCATTATAATAATAAAAAAATATTGTACTACATTTTGACCCACCTTTTTAAATAACTATAATCTTATAGCACAATATACAACAGTAAGAAACTAACCCACACTTCTAAATGGCCAAGATGTTATAACACAATTTACAACCATAAGAAACCAAAAGTCTAAACATGAAACTTCTATATATTTAAACTTGAAACTATTTGGTTATGATAATTGAGTTCTAATCCATGAAACTACTACATATTTAAATTTTAAACTATTTAATCATGATAATTAGATTTTAATTAGCTTAGAATTTTAAACTATTTAATCATGATAATTAGATTTTAATTAATTTAGAATTTTAAACTATTTAATCATGATAATTAGATTCTAATTAACTTAAAATTTTAAACTATTTAATTATGATAATTGAATTCTAATTCATAATGATAAACTATTTAATCATGATAATTGAATTCTAATTCATGAAATTTCATTATGATAATTGAATTATAATTCACTTAAATTTTAAAAAAGTCAAACACTTATTTCATTAATCTTAAATATATGAAACATTTATTTCATTAATCTAGCTACATAGCTATGGATTATGTGTCTAACTATAAGATGCAACGTCATTTTTATAGCTTGGATAGTCAAAAGTGAACATATAAAATGAGATGGAATATTTACAGCATGCTCAAACCAAAGTTCAACTGTAATCATTAAGTATAATGTTGGCTTAAAAATATTATTTTGTTAATTAAATGTAATTTAAAAGTTACGAAAAAAATGTTCTTATGAGTAATTAAAGTTTAATTTTTATTTATGATAAATAAATATATTTTTGGAAAAACCAAAACATATATATTTTTTATATAAAATATAAAGAGTTTTTTGTTATGTTTTAAAATATAAAGATTTTTTGTTATGTTTTTTTTTTTTTTAATATATATGCAATTATTTTATATAAATTGTATTTAAATTTTTTATTATATAAAATATATTTTAAAAATAAATTAAATATTTAAAATTATATCAAATTAAATTATAGTAGTTTATGTTAGAATAAAACTACAAAATTTAATTTGTCATATTAACTATTATTAATTTACTATTGATCGTATACAATTTTCCCAGAAATAATTTACAGAAATTAAACTGCCGTACAACACTGGTTTAATATATCCTTTAACATGTCACAGCCCATGCGCAGAATTTGCTCTTAAAATGGGGATCTTACAATTTCAAGGTACCTTCCCTTCTCTGGACTTCCAAGTTCCGTCCACAATGGTATATCAAAGATCATTCTTCGATAAATTTGAATCCTTCCCTTCGCTCTTTATTTTTGAATTTTTTGTTTCGGTTGTTAGAATTAAGTTGGTATATTATTTTTAACCATGGATTACGTTTTAAAAGTTAAAGATGTTTTTACAATTTATTATTATATTTAAATGTTTTATTTTTATTTTTTAATAAATGTAAAAAGATATTTAATTTTTTTTATACGGTAAAAAAGTTATTTATGAAATGTTGAATTTTATATTAAAACAAAATTAATTTATGAAAGAATAAATTTGCGTTAGACACTTTATTAGAATTTAATATCAATTCTATAAAATCGGTAGGAATTATAATATTTTTTTTAAATATATTTATTTTGACTTTTTAAAACTAAATTACCGAAGAACTTCATAATCAATCATTTGACCACGAATAATTCAAGTTAAGCATTAACACATAAATAAATAAACAAAATCTCAGAATCAGTGATTTGACCGTGCATAATGGAGGTTAGGTGTTAAGACATCCATGTATTAACAAAAACTCATTTCTGGATCAGGATCAAGATAGTGAGCGCTCTACTATGTGTTGAATTTTGGGAGGGTAGGTGCATGTTTTTTAAACCTATTGTGATTGTAATGGCACGATAAAGAGTTGGACAGGTTTCACAACATAAATTTGATTTATTTGCGCGTATTATCTCAAATCAACGCGGTAGTTTACTTTCCTATATTACCTCGCGTGATCAACGACGCCAAGTTAGTAGGCTGTGCTACCACTATAAATCTTAATTTCACTTCCCTCATCTTTGCAGTGTCCACACAAATAAATAATCACGATTCCCATCTTTGCAAATTCTGCATCGACATTCCTTGAACACAGATCCACGGACAAATCGAGTCAACTAGGGAGGAAGCCAATACCCAAAAGGCTTCGAATTCTTCTGTGTCATGGGTGCCAAGTGTATTTCTAGTTGCTTCGGCTCTGCCATGGAAGCCGAGTCCAGCAAAGTGGGATGTAAATCGGAATCTTTGTTGCCGAGGTTCAAAAGGCGTATAAAACAGAAAAGCGAAAAGCACTCTTCCAAGTCAGTGGCTTTCTCAAATTACGGTGTCGAGATATCTCCTACTTGCCTTATCAGTGGGAAATCGAATGCTTTGGTAAGTATTGTGTCGATTTCTCGAGACGGAGAATTCGTTCCGATAATTCTGTCACCAGTTGGGAAAGCAATATGCAATGAGAGGCAGCCCACTAAGAAAAAGACGCAATCGAGATTCGACGCAGCAGAGATTAAGGTCAAGTCACAGGATCCCAACATTTCAGTGAAGTCACGTAATCTCGAAGTTTGTACTGAAAAACATGACGAGGTTGCCATGAAAAGGCCCGATCAGCGGTCGTGGATTCGAGTCCTCAAGGCCTTTAGGTTCTCAAGGGTAAACCTTGTATTTTTAGCACATATCAGCGGTTACTAGTATCGGATTTATTTAACTGGGAGTGATGTGTGGCTGACATTGTCCCGCTACTATTTTTGGTTGCTAGGAAGTTGCTTTTCACAGAATGGACCGAAGGTTTCACGAGACCCTATCAAAAGAAATCATACAAAAGATACCAGAACGCCAGTAATCGAACAGACCAAAGCGCAAGATCAGATCTTGCAGAAAAAGGAAGTAGCATACTCGATTCTGTTGAAATGATTATTTATCATTTCAACTGCAACAAAAATTAAACAGCGACAGCGAACAGTTTTACCTTTGCGATGCGATTTTATCGCAAATCGCGTCCTAGACTTGATTGCCTCCCCTACGACCTATGTTTTTTGCCATTGCGATGTTGCGATGCTATCCAATCGCAAATCTCTATGTTCGTGCTCCATTTTCTCTTCCACATATTGCTATTTTGATTTTCTCTTCCGCAGATTGCGATTCTGCGATGCTATTCAAATCGCAAATCTCACATTTTATCTTCTTCAAGATGATCTCAGCCTTCCTATTAAAATCAAGGTTGATGTACAGGGCTGTAGCCAATGAGCTTGACCTGAAGTAAAAGTCTTATTTTGACGGTTAGTTTTGTCAGTAAAATCTGAAGTAAAAGTCTTATTTTGACGGTTAGTTTTGTCAGTAAAATAGTAAATGTAATTTACTGTGAATTGGTAAATGTTGGTAGGATTTTAATTTTATTGTTTTTTATTATTCACGGGAGTATGGTATAGTTAATATATGCATTGTTATGTTTTGTAAGTTTTTCTTTTTGAGGAGAAAAGAGGTAAGTGAAGAATACAACAGTGCATATGTGAAAAATACATAGCAGTGTAAATGTAATTTTCTTTTTGTAATGCACCGCAGAAAAGTTTTTTTGGGTTGTTGAAATGAAATATGTAGTAGCGTGAATAAAAAGATTTTTACACACAACAGTGTAAAATTTTTCTGGATAGACAGAGTACCTTTTTTTGTGTGTGGAACTCAAGCGTTCATGTGTAATCCCTCTGATAAGGGAAGACCAATATTTTGTAACAGCAGTCTTTTAATGAATACAAGTTTTTTATGTGTGTTGTTGAAACTCTGTTCTCAGAAAACAAATTTTAGTTTCCGCTGTGTAGAGAAACAAAGCATTACTCTCTGTTCGTTTTGTTTGGAATCATCAGAAATTCCCAAAAATTGGTATCAGAGCTAGTCCAGGCTCTTTGAAGGTGTCAAAGAAGCTGAAGAAAGGATTTCTTGCTAGAGAAGCTCAGCAGAGTGAAGACTCAGTGAAAAAATCCAAGGTATTTCTCAAGCTAGTTTTTTGTGTTGCTGTAGAGAACAGTCAGTGATTTTTAAATACACAGTGAAGTATTTGAAACAGAGCTAAGAGTGCAAGAATGGCTGGCTTCAGCACCAACGCTAGCATGGGTATCTTTAATACCCAACTCCCACAATTTAATGGGAAAAACTATGACTATTGGGAACTAACCATGAGAGCCCTGTTTGCCTCACAAGATTTATGGGAATTTGTTGAGGATGGATTTGAAGAACCAACAGATGAAAATGAATTTAATAACTTAACTCATATCAAGCAGTGCATAAGAGTGTGTTTCCAAGGATAGCAGCAGCCAAGACATCCAGAGAAGCATGGTAAATTCTCAATACAACCTATCAAGACATGGAGAAAGTGAAGACAACAAAACTACATTTGTTGAGGAGAGATTTCGAGAATCTATGCATGAAGGAGTCAGATAATATTGACTCATTCTTCACACAAGTGATTGGTCTGGTCACACAGATAAGGTCTCATGGAGATATTCTTGAAGAAAGGAGGATTGTGGAGAAACTATTGAGGGTCCTACCCTCAAAGTTCGATGTGATTGTCACCACCATAGAAGAGACAAAGGATCTCAGAAATTTCTCAGTTGATGAGCTACATGCATCACTGATAACGCACGAGCAGAGATTGAATAGAAATGAAAACTCATCTCTAGAACATGCCTTTAAAACCCAGATGTCTTTTGGAAAAAAAAGAGGTCAAGGCAGAGGAAACAAAGGAGGAAGAGGCAAAAGCCAAAATAGAGGTGGAAGAAACAGTCCAGCAAATACTCAAGGAAGAGGGAACAATCCAAATCAAAACCAAGGCCAAGGCAGCAGTCAACAAAGTGGACAACATCATCCTCAAGGACAAAGGTATGAAAAATCCAATGTTCAATTTTATTATTGTAAAAAATATGGGCATTATGCAAATGAATGTAGGAAGAAGCAGCATGATATTAATAATAGATCTAGTGCAAATTTCACTAGAGAAAATATCAGCCAAGATAATTTGTTGTTATCTTGTAATATGGCTGAAACAAAGAGTGATAATATATGGTTTCTAGACCTCGGTTGCAGTAACCATATGACAGGAAACATAGCCCTGTTTTCTAAGTTAGATCAGAGTGTGAAGTCACAAGTCACACTTAGGACTGATAGTAAAAATTCTGTTATGGGAAAAGGAGAAGTAAAAATCTTTACAAAGAAAGGTGAAAAGAAAACCATGGCAGATGTCTATTATGTTCCTAGAATGAAGTGTAACCTCTTGAGTATTGGACAACTTGTTCAAAAGGGATACAATGTTTTCTTTGAGAATGATGTATGCACCATCATGGATAGAAAACCCAGCAAACTATGTATTGCTGAAGTAAAGATAACAAAGAACAGGATGTTCCCTTTCAGGATAAAAGCAGTTTTAAAAGATGGAGTTGAAATTGCAGCAGTTACACAAGAGGCTTTCCAAAGCGAACCAAAGGATGAAAATTGGTTGTGGCACTTGATATTTGGACATCTCAACTTTGGAGGTCTTAACTTGTTTAGTAGAAAATGAATAGTAAGAGGATTACCATTGATAGAGAAACCGAACAGCCTTTGTGAAGGTTGTATCTTGGGGAAACAAAACAGAGAAAGTTTTCCATTTGGGAAAAGCATAAGGGCAAAAACACCCTTAGAGATTGTCCACTCAGATTTATGTGGACCGATGCAAACACCATCACTTGTAGGCAGCCAATATTTTCTAACATTCATTGATGATTTCACTAGAAAGACTTGGGTTTATTTCATGAAGAACAAAAGTGAAGTGTTTGAAAAATTTTGAAATTTCAAAGCACTTGTAGAAAACCAAAGCGGATTGCATATCAAAATTCTAAGAACTGATAGAGGAGGTGAGTATATCTCCGAAGAATTTCTATGTTTTTGTAAAGAAAATGGAATTCATAAGCAGTTTACCACAATGTACACTCCGCAGCAAAATGGTGTTGCTGAAAGGAAGAATAGGACAATCATAGATATGACGAAGAGTATTGTAAAGGCAAAGCATTTGCCAAATGATTATTGGGTTGAAGTTGTACATTGTGTAGTGTATATTTTGAATAGATGCCCTACAAAAGCAGTCATGAACAGAGTGTCGAAAGAAGTATGGAGTGGGAGAAAGCAAGGAGTCACCCACATGAAAGTTTTTGGATGTGGCTTATGCACACATTCCAGATCATCTAAGGAAGAAGTTGGACAACAAAGGGCAGAAATATATTTTCATTGGATACAATGAGGAATCCAAAGCTTACATGTTGTATAACCCATCCACCAAGAAGTTTTTTGTGAGCAGAGATGTTCAATTCATTGAGGAGGAAGCTTAGGATGGAAGCATAGTGTTATATACCTAGGGGGGTAATATGGGGTACCAAGGGAGGTACCCAAGGTAATAATATAATAATGGGATAGGCCATAGTAATAAATAAAGTGGTTAACCCATGTCATGTAAGGGACTACAAGTAGTTAATAATAATGTAAGGGGCCCATGGTATTAGTTGATGGTATGAGGAAACCATGGTAATGATGCATGGTATTGTATGTATGAGGCCTATATAGAGGCTAGAGACTCCACATGGAGAGATATGAAGAGAAGTATTCTTGTATGAATGGGTTGTGAAGTGTTCTCCTTCCTTAAGGAGTGATTGTATGGTGTTGCCCTACCTTAAGGGTTTGATAATAAAGAAGAATTTCTATCTATTTCTATCTTGTTATTCTTGGGTTATTTCTATTATCATAATATATTTGGGTTATAAATACAACAAGTGGTATCAGAGCATTTTCTTGGGCACAAAAGTGGAATTTTTTTTTTTTACTTTTTGCAGGATTTCAAGGGCGGCGAGTTTGCAGATCAGATCTGTACGTTTTGGTTCAAGATCTAAAAAATATGATTACAGATATGTATTCCTTTTGAAAAAATAGCCGATTTAAAAAAAAAAATTGGTTAAATCGGAGTCCGGATGAAGGAGATATCACTGATTTAAAAATCAGTAGGGTTGCAGATAAGTTTTCAGGGCAGCGAGTTTGCGGCGTAGATCTAGACGTCCTGTTGTAAGATCTGCAAGATCTGATTGCATATCTAGAATCTTTGTGAAAAAATACCCAATTTCAGAAAAAAATCAAGCGAATCGGAGTCCGGATGAGGGAGATATCACTGATTTAAAATCAGCACTTTTTTCAGAAATTTTGGGTGACGTCGGGAGAGTAGCAGCGCAGATCTGGAAATTCTAGTGCCTGGATCAGGATTTCTATCACATGGGCAGATGCAGAATGGTTGTTACATTTCCAAAAACAGGTTATAATATAGATTCTGAGCAATATTGACGAAACTGTGACATTTTCAAATTTTTGCCAATTTTTTTGTGATGGTGGGCGTATATCTGAATTTGAAGGACTTGTATGTATTTGATGGCTCTCATCCAGCCAAATAGCTAGCACAAATAGAAAGGTATTTCAAATTAAATCGTCTCCAAGATGATTGGACTAAGATTGGAGTGGCAACCATGTACTTGGACAGTGAACGATGGCAATGGACGGAATGGCATCAGTGTCGCAATGCACGTTTTTCGAGTTGGGTCCAATTTGCCAAAGTTCTTATGGACCACTTTGACCATAAAGATAATCTTGTGGATAAGCTCACACAGACAGACACACAACCTAGCAAAGATTTTATTTTCACAGGAAAGAAGGAAACCAAGGAACCTAAAGGGTTATTTTCTGCTGGTATCTCCTTATTACAGGTTTATGGATTGATTCAAAAAGAGAAGATCATTGTTTCTATAAATCCTAGTTGCAAGCATAATTTCATCAATGTTAATTTGGCAAAAAAATTGCAAGTTCCCACAAAACACATTGAAAACACACAGGTGGATGATGAGGATGTCCAAGTGTATAAGGATTTGAAGATTTCTATGGATAAGTATGTGTTTCATGGTGAATTTTATGCTTCAGATATGGATAACATAGATGTTGTTTTGGGATACTCTTGGATGGAATCGGTAGGTACTATCAATATTAATGTCTAGAAGAAATTCCTGAAGCTCTGGTATAAAAAGAGGAAAATTACATTACAAGATATTTCCACTAATAAACAGATAGAGTCCAAGGAGGCTGAAGTAGAAGATGTTCAAGGGACTGACATATCAGATGATGAGCCTTTGATGATCGACAATCAAACACAAACAGAGGCTGCAGAAGAAAAGGTTACAGGTGATGATACATCAGAGGAGGGCTCAGTGGTTGAAGTCATATTGAAAAAGAAGACACCATAACGGGCACCACAGCAGGGTGAAGTCAAGCAAAAGCCATTGTGGGTTAAAACTTCAACATATCATTACCCACATCACCCCGCAAGACAACCATCATGGAAACCAAGTAGTCACATGATGGATAGAAAGGAGAGACGATCCACCTACTACACATCAACACAGAAGAGCTACCACGTTCAACTTCCATCTCAAGCGAGCGAGGCACCAGCGAGATTGAGGGTTCACCTTTCTCTTGGATGGCTAGATGCACGTGCATGGTATCAGTGGACTA
>APFE030465643.1:168391-209778 GCA_000404065.3 Pinus taeda
ACCAAAGGAAATCAAATTAAGAATTTCTCAAAAAAGAGACTCAAAACACCCAATTGATGAAAGCTTAAAGCAGGAATGCCAATGAAATTAGCCAAGATGAAAGTTTCTGACAGGTAACCAGTGGATCTGGGCAACAATCAATAAACTATAAACAAAATCTAAGAGGCAAAATGGAAAAAATTGAAATTTTCTCAACTTTTGACAGGGGTACGCAGGCAGCCTGTTGGCACAGGTGCGGCCATGCTCTGTGTACAAAGCAAAAGTGCGTACTAGTACGCACTGTACTTAAATCAGAGGGTGCGTACTTCTCTCAAAATAAAGAAAAATAAAAACTAACTCAACCCTAAGCTATTCCACCCAAATTCACAGTCAATCAGTCAAAAACTAGAAAGCAATCAGAGTTTCTCAAATCAAAGTATCAACCAAAAGAGAAATCAATTAAATCCATGGATTCCCCAGTGGAGTCGCCAATTTGTCACACGGAATGAGTTATATTTGCGGACAAATCCAACCTTCCTAGGAGTCTAAGACTCTCTAATGACAAACAAACCAAACAAGAGCTATCCTTCTCTAGATAAACATCATTCTATGAGCATTCAAATGTTTTCGATCTTACCTTAGGTCCCACGCTTGTTGTAGTAGTCCAGCCTTGCTGATCCAGATGAGCTCCTCCTTCACTTTCAGACCTGCATACACTAACAAAGCAAACGATTACATAGCATCTGAAAATTCATCATAAAATAAAGCATATCTATCATATTGACCAAGGAATACATGAAATAATTCATTAACAAATCATTGAGAAGAATGGACTTATTTGTATTAAATAATCAAAGGAACCATTACAACCTGAGCCTTGGTGTTGTGCAAGCTCCTCCCAGGGTCCAGCAAGAGATTTCCTCTACTTTGACAAGCTCACCCACTCCCACTATGGCAACAAGGAAGGATAGTGATCTCTCCTCACAAGTCAACAATGGAAGTCCTAATTCCAGCAGCATTTACCCTTTAGAATGTTCAGCTTTCAACCTCCCCTCCTTTGGCCCAATGCCTGTATTTATAGTATTCTAGAGGAGGTTATTCAGTTCCAACATCAATGGGATACTCCCTCTTTTAGATGGGGTAGCTCCTCTCTTGATGGTATAAGCTCCTCTATCATAGGGGTGCATGAACCATCTGGAGGCGCTCAATACACGTCAAAAACTCTTCTAGAAGGCTCTAGAAGTGACCACAAGTAACTTTTTAAAGATGAAACTTGCGCCTTTTAACCTTTACAGGGGTATGCACTCTAGCTTTAGCTTACAGAGCGTATTACTACGCAGGTCTAATGTATTTGGGATGCGTACACGCAGTCAAGGTAGAGAGAACCTGCGTACCCAGAGATAAACATGCTTTCAAGTGACTTTCTCCCTTTTGAAGTTTTGACATGAAGAGCAGAGGTATGGGGCTTGACAAAGAGGACAATATGGCTATTGATGAGGCCACATAAACTGCAGATAGTCAAGGTGACAAAATTCAGTGTAACACTTGGGATCTACCAGAAGATAGTCAGTTTCTTCCCGTGGACAAGGGATTGCAGGAGGCTGTACAATTTGCATCCCTCTAGGCCACAAAAGATGATGCATGGGTCACAAAGACCAAAGTCTTATGGGTATTGATGGAGGCAAGCCTTCGGATGGCCATCAACTAGAAGCCACAGTTGTCACCAACTGTGTTTGAGCAATTGTCAGAGTATGTAGAATTCAAAGCAGATTTCCACCATGTGTACATTAGGGTGTAGAAGGATCTGCAATAAAAATGGTTTGATCTACCTTACTTGGCCACGGATGATGCTATCCAAGATACTATCAAGCGTTGGCCGATAGATTAGCATACTCCATCTAATCTGGCCATGGGCACCAGCAAATCCACGGAGAAGAAAAATAATAAAGAAGAAAAGCATAAGGTTCAATAGTTGGTTGAGAAGTGTAGCAAAGAGGTCGAGGTTAAGGCCTCGGTGGAAGAGGAGCCTGCTGTAAAGTAGTAGGACAAACAAGAAGACTGCAACTCGGAGCAAAATGGTAAGTCCTCTTTGCCTCAGACTGAGGAGGAGGAGTAGTCAGAGTAGGGTGGTGGTGGTTAAGAGGAACAGAGAACTCCCTTTTGGATAAATACATACAACGATTAGTAGAAGGAAGTGTTGCAGAAGAAGTTGAAAGCAAAGAAGCCATCATTGGATCCAATCACTTTGACAGAAGGCAACCTTGACGAGATAAGCAACAAGGTGCATGATACCATGATGGAAATGCTGCAACAGTTTGAGCAGCAACAACAACAGGTGCTAAGTACCATTTAGAAGGATCTATGTGAGCTAGAGATTCAAACGAGTAGGATCCAGCAGGCATAGGGTAGGTCAACACCGCACCAACATGCTTGGCACTAGGGACCAATCAAGCAGTAGAAATGGTTATATCACTTGATCTCTGGGCAGTCACACTACCAGATGGATCATTTAGTACAAAGGTGGCCAATGGCAAGGTCCTCATAAGTTCTCTGAAGAACATTGGCCTCAACCTGGCTACGCTCCTAATGAGTATCTTCACACACTACATGCAAGTGTGTCAGCAGAGTTCAGAGCATGGGAGAAGTGCACACTCAGCCTCATAAGTGAATATCGAGTGAACAATGAGCAAATGTTTGTTGAGAAGACAGAGGCGTTGGAGGCAAAAGAAACCATCCAGGTGTAGAGCGCTCAGTTAGTAGCCACAGTGGCAGAAGCATGCAAGATGGTGGCAGAGCTACATATCCCAAAGGAAGCACTGCTTGAGGCTAAGATTAGAAAAGGGTGTGCGCGATGCCAAGGTAGAGGTGGCCAGAGTTCAGTTTGAGATGAACATGAAGATAACAAAACTGGAGTTGAAGTCACAGCCTTCAACCCTGCTGGAGGTTAGGGAACATTGTGAAGTCGCTATAAAGGATGGAGTCGCTATGGTGGATGCCATAGTCGGGAACTGCACCGCGCTGTTTGAGCAGGCTATAGAGGTAGTCACGAATCTGCAGGAAGATCCTAACCTGCATAGATTAGACATAGAGGTCCGCAAGATGCAACAACAATATGATGAACTAAGAGTGACGATGCACACCGTTGCTACATGACAACGCTTGCCAAGCTATAGGAGTCTAAGTAGCTTCTTACACAGGTGGAAGCAATGCAGAATAAAGAGGTCATACTTAAGGCCAGATTGGGGCCTTGGATGGATGAGGCCTACACAGTCATCACCAACATTCAGGAAACATTCGTGAAATTTCAATGTACACAACAGAATATCAAGCATGATAGTTCAGGACTAGCCACAAAGAAACTGGTAGAATAGGTGAAGCAGAGAACCACACATAGTGTCGCTGAAGTAGCGGTTACAAAAGTGGAGTTTGGAGATCTTCGCAGCAAGATCTTTGCACCAGCTGAGTGATTCGAGGGCAAGCCATGATATTTGTGTTGGGAGCCTGTTGGGATGGGGTCTCCTAGGTCAATTTTGGGGCAAAATCCCAAGTTTTGTGTAAAAGGATGTAAAGTCTCCACAAATTGTGGTTGTAGAGCGCATAGATAGTTAAAGAGTCAAAAAAGATTTTACCCTTCTTTTTGTAAGTTAAGTTGCAAAGCGCATAGATAGTTAAAGAGTCAAAAAGGGTTTTACCCTTATTTTTGTAAGTTAAGGTGGATTTTTGGAGATTTACCCATGGTCTATGGATGATGGGACTATA
Source organism: Pinus taeda (assembly GCA_000404065.3). NCBI lineage: Eukaryota > Viridiplantae > Streptophyta > Pinopsida > Pinales > Pinaceae > Pinus > Pinus taeda. The sequence continues at coordinate 172,130 of APFE030465643.1, forward strand.
TAAGTAAGAGATTCATAGAAAGTATAAGGAAAGATAGATAGATGAAGATGAATGTAATGGGTGAAGATGAATGTAATGGGTCAATAGAAGGAAGAGAATAGAAGTCTTAGAGGAGGAAATGGCTTTGCAGCTATGTGCATAGAGGCCCAGAGTAGAGTCAGCAGCTAAGTGCACGACCCCTGAAGCAAAATGCCCGGGGAAGTCTCGAGTCTATAAGCTAATCTAAATATTGATAAAGAAGATTGCTGCAGAAATACTTGTGTTTATCTCTTTACTTCTGTTCTATATGAATGCACGTATGTCTTGATGAATGATGGGGTTATGAAATAATATTATATTGATGCGCGACTTTAATTGATCTATACTATTATATGAACACAATTATTGTTAACTGTTTACGCAAAGATTATCTCATTACGCGTTAAAGTTATCGAACACTTAAGCAAATCTGAGTAAACACTGGGTTACGAGTAATCTTTGATGCACGTAAGTAGTTAATCTACCTATTCAAGGTCTATGAATGCCAGTTGTAGACCTTCGTGGAGGTCTAGAAGCCGATAGGAGGAAGTGATAAAGATAAGCCATCTAGGCTTGTCGATCTGCGCAAAGGAAAATCTAGGTCACAAGAAGACATCACACTGATCTCTGGGTGCGAAAACTTGGTTCTAGCACCCCCCCCCCCCCCCCCCCCCATACTACTTCAAGTGAGACTTTAGTTCGTGCTCCACAGATTGATGTCGAAAGGGATAGTGGTGTAGGGATTTGTTTGGCACAAATAAAATTTGAACCTGGGTCAGGACCCCCTAAGCCAACAGGAAACTATGCTTGAGTATACGTGAAGATGGTTTCATTTTTTCAAAAGCTTGAAACATGAGAAAAAACTATGCTTGGATTTGGTTTCATTTTTACACAAGCTTGAAACAGAGACAAACCTATGCTTGGTTTTCGTTTCCTTTTTACACAAGCTTGAAATGGAGAGAAACTATGCTTGAGATTGGTTTCATTTTTACACCAAATTGAAATGTAGACAAACTATGCTTGAGATTGGGTTCATTTTTACACAAGCTTGAAACAAAGAAAAACTATGTTTGAGATAAGTTTGCATGCCCCCGACATAATGAATCAATTCGAGGTATATTTCCCCCAAGCTCCATTTAATTCACCTAAGTAGACTACTGGTTACCAACGGGTGGATGGAATGAAGGTTCATTTACGAGATCAAGTGAAAGACTCGAGTGGGAGTTTACGAGATCTAATCAAAGACTCGAATTTGAAGGGGACTTGTTTCATTTTTTAATGAGCTTGACATAGGAAAAGAACCATGCTCATGACACCTTGTTTCATTTTTTAATGAGTTTGACACAAGTAAAGGAACTCTGCTCCGACACTTGTTTCATTTTTTAGGAGCTTGACACAAGACAAGGAACTATGATCCAAGAACCTTGATTCATTTTTTAAGGAGATTGACACAAGTAAAGGAACCATGCTCCAAAAACCTTGATCATGGTCCATAAGAGGCCATGGCTTCCTAGAGGTTTTCATCAGATGGGAGAACAATGCTCTGGAAGGGATACATGTCAAGGGATCTAATGGAAAGATGAGGCTACAATGCCCCCAGTAATGATGCACTATATCAATGACTAGATATTCAGTAGATGCATGCATGGAACAGGTGGCCACATAATTAATCTATGGTAGGGGTGATACGACTTGCATACAAGGACCATTTAGGGAAGATGGTTGATCGGGAGTCAAATTAGGATCAACGAATGAAGGTTGATAAATGGCCACAATTCTTCCTTCATGCAAGAAACACATGACATGAAAGAGAGCCGAGACAAGAACTCCCCTAACATAAACATAGTCACGGTCAAGGAGTAAATTAAAATCTAAAGGACCTTGGATAGCCATCACATCAAGATAGACGATTTTTTCCTCCAAAGTTAATAGGCAACATCAGAAGGATCCTTAAGCGTTGCCTGGTTCCTCTGTTAAAATCTAACAGATTTTGGCTAATGGGCACAAGCTATAGAGAACATAAATCTTGCCAAGTAATTGAGGACAAAATACTAACATATGCACCTTCATCTATGATTTTGTAATGTACAAGTATATTATAAGCATGTAGCGTGATCTGAAAGGGCACATAAGAAGGAAGACAATATCCTGACAGCCAATTCCAATCAAAGAAAGTCACTTAACTACTTGGAGAGGTGCCATCCGAATTAGAGCACTACCCTCTTGTGTTACGGGAATAGGAGAATCCCCCCCACCACCCCATATCATGGGAATAGGAGGATCACTCCCCTGTACCGTGGGAAAATGAGGATTTCCTCCTAATTCTTTGGAATCTGAAGAAACCAGAAGAACTTGATTGGTACGAACGTCACTCTATGAAATAGATATGATCAATTGAAAGAGGAATCAGATCAACCATTTTTTCGACCAATGGTTGGCTGGAAAAGAACTCCTGGGATTCACTTTCAGACAGAGTGGGATTGACTAGAAATGAGTTATGATCAATCACTTGATCAACTAGTGGAGGATCAATGGAAAGCTTTTAATAACCAGTCAGAAGACAAGGTTGAGAAGTGGTAAGATTATAGAACACATTAGGGGATTCATTCATATAAGGACAAAGCTTAATAGGATGATGCCATTCACATAACCTACAGGGAAATTTGACTTTTCCCTTTTTTCCATGGGCTTTACCATCACTAGTTGAAAGTTTATCACCAACCTGATCTTCAAAGGCTAGTGACAAAGGTCGATGTGAACCTATGGACCATACTTCTAATATCTTAGGAATACCGAGACATTCTCAAAGAAGGTGGTCACCCTTACAAAGCTTGCAAGGGAATTTCACTTTAAAGGGTTGATTGGAAGATTTTACAATATCAATTGCATATGTAGCAATGGTTGCTTGATTGGCCCTATTCTTATTTTTCTTCTTCATAATCTTCTATTGTAGCGGCTACAACCACCCTCCAAAATTTTTCCTTAGCTTCATTTTGGAGCCTCCCTACCAACCGTTCATTGCAGCATGTCTTGCTTCATAAAGTACATAAGCTTCAATGATTTTCTTGTTAAAAGATAGCCTGTCAATCAAACATTGATGCATTCCCCTCATAGGTTGTTCATCCAGACTTGGCCCACCAGTAGGCTAAGTAGCTCCTTCAAGAATTTGCACAAATTTAGAGGAAAACCAACCTTCCCTCCAGAAATTGTGCAATCCTAACTCGCAGCCTGCTGGGCCCTAGAATTGCGCAATTTTGCTGAGGAAGCTTCACCCAGACAATTGCGCAATCCTTCCTAGATGGGCTTCTCAGCCCAGAATTTGTGCAAATTTGGGTAGTAGTCAGCTGATCTGCCCAAAAATTTCACAAATCTTCTAAGAAAATAGCTTAGCTCCCATCTAGAAATGCAAATTTTCTCCCAGCAGCTGAGCAACCTCTTTCATGTGCAGCTGAGTTGACCATTTCCCTCCAAGACCGAAAAATAGAGTTTCATGCATGGGCTACTTCTCCCAAGGCAACATGCAAAGGCATGCCTTGTTGCACGGAACTTTTTTTAGCAGTTGTAGGTTACATCCAAGGATCATTTCAGAAACCTCCCACCAAGTGTCGCTTTCCCTAGATTTGTGGCATGCGCGTCACAACCTCGATTTTATCAAAACTCATCAACTAGATGCCAAATAGCTCATTCCTCACATCAACATTATAGCTTTGACATCCCACATCATATCTAGGAGTTTTCGACACATTCACCTCAGTTGTCTTGGGTAAGCCTACTTTCCATGGCTTGTGTTGCATTTCTGGCACTTTTTGTGTTTTGTTTTGTATGAATGTTGTCTTCTTGATTTCAATGAGTGCTTGCTGTCGTTTTGATACATACTAGCTTGTACTAGAATCATTTCAGTTTTCGTTAACAACTCACTATTGTCGCATGCATGAAATTGTTTTTCATGAATCATGACTCGCCTCACCCACAAGCATGTTGTTCCATTTTTTGAATCTATCATTCACCGTTTGCTTGTACGATCATTCACTTAGGCTTACACTTAGTATCACCATGCATTCACATTCACATTCTCTTTTAGTTTCCCCTCAGCGAGTCTGGGCAACCTTGGCCCAAACTCTACCTCACTAAGATAACATTGCGCAATCCTGAGAGGGAAGGCTCTGTCTTCCTCTCCAGAAATTCACATTTCTGCCCAGTGATTGTCCTCTAGTCTTGCATTGCACAATTCTGAGAAATAGTGACTGCTGGCCTAGAAAATTGCGCAATGTAGTCATTGAGCCTACAACCATTGCCAGCTGAGATTACGCATTGCACAATTCCAACAGTTAGTAGCTAGACCAGACTGTGCATTGTGCAACTCTAACAATCAATCAGCCTCCCAACAACCCAGATTATGCCTTGCAGGGTTTTGGCACTCAGTGTTCCAACCTCCCGGCTAAAATTACATGACCTTCATGATCAATCACATAGGTATGTTGTTATCCAATATAGGTACAATGGTTTCCAGGAGAGCAGAGTCGAAGACACTATTCAAAGCACACTTGGGGATGTAGTCGAACAAGTGTCCATGGACTTGCCTACCCATGAAAACATCAAGTTGTTTGTAGACAAGGACATCAAGATATGAAGACACCAGCATCATAGCAAGTAGCATCATGAACAATAGTTGAAGGTAGCATACTGAATGCAATAGATGCAAGAGGAAGGTTGTTGAAAACAAAGAGGCAGAACAAAGTTGCAAGCTCAAGCAGATCCACTGGTGATGGAAGCAACTTTGGAGACTCGCGCTATGAGGTGACGACATGACATGAAGATCACGTGAAGACAAAGAATGGAACAAAGAAGGAGTTACATGTGTTGAAGTAGCAACACAAGGAAGAACATGAGCTGCACAGACAAGAGAATGAGTTATAGCAGGAACAAGTACAATAGTGGGTGAACATGCACTCATGGATGAAACTGTGCCCGTACAAGTTAAAGATCCATCCTAGCAGCTAGCACGAAGCAGACATGGTGAGCAGTATTTTTGATCTCATACAAGGGAATGCAACAACATGCATGTCGTTGTGTGCATGCTTGCGATCCCACTATTCAACACACTCACCAAGGTGAAGACAAGAAGCAATTCCAACTGAAGCTGAACATGTAGTTGATAGTTTATGTGCATGACCACCAACACACACTGAAGTATCACCATGTACATTATGCATCAGTGTGTTGCCAGTTCATCCATACCTAAAAGAACATGCACATTCTTGCAGATGAGTTGGATGGAGGAGCCATACCAATGCACATGGATGCAATGAAGGAAAGAGTTGGCTTCAACAAGATGTCACCATGGAGTGCATGTGCACCATCATGGATGACCAAAATTGGCATCAGCTCACCACCTTCACCATCACATGCATGTCAGAGAGTGGTCTCACCACAATGGATCAAGTGTTAGTGATTTCTTACATGGCTTGCTCAAGCCATTTTTTCTCACGTGAGCATATGTGCATTGTAATGTGACGTCATGTCAAATAAAATTCTAGTGTCGATAGTTTGATGTAACAATCATAGAGTGGATGAAGAGTCATGAGGGTAGATGAACTGTCACAAAGGGGAATGTCAAGGGTCACCCAACCCTTTTCTATAAATAGAATCTCATAACTCATTGTAAATGCTTTTGGCCAACCAAGCTTCCAATAAGGCTATCTTGGAGAGAGCTTGGACAGTGTTGTAAGCCTTGGCATCTCCACAACACAGAGCTGGTATATCTCTTTAGAGCAGCAGGTGGTTGTGGCTATAATGTTCCACTATCAGGACTAGTGGTTGGACATGGATCCATTGTATGAATGGAACTTACACTTCTTAATATAAAAAATTCCAGCACATTTCATGCATATGTTGTATTTTATTCCATGCTATCTGGTTTACTCTAAATGATATATGTAGTTGTTGCTTACGCATGCATATATGGACTATTATGTATATGTATGTATGAATATTTTTGAAATGTGTTGTCGGTTTAACCATCACTTTGGATTGCTTGCTAACTTGCCTTCCATGTTGTGATGCATCTTCGCTCATGTGTTCCCTTCTAAGTTGTGTACTATTATAGGTTTCAAAGGGGTGCACTCATCTCAACCCCCGTGTGTTAGAACCTCTCATGCACCTTCCTTGACTCACTGCAGCTGTCACTCCCTTACTACCAATAGAGTTATCTTACTTGCCTCTGAACGAAATCATGGTCAAGGCATTGCTATACGACCCACTACTAGGACTCCTACACCAAATGGTATGAGGTCTAGTTGGGACTTCTTATCGGGGAGATCCCCTTACATGTTGGCGGGTCTAGCACCATTAACATTTTGGTGCTAGAAGTAGGGCCAGATAACAGGCTTAGTCCTCACATATGTTTTGAATCTCTACATATCTATCATGACTAACTACCAAGTTTCTCTTTCGAAGTGTATGCCTTATGGAAACAATTTCATCATCTTGCAAAAGATCTCGGATAACTTGTCTCATAAAACATTTGATGGTGGAGGCCACGTGGCCTTTGTTAGGCATGCAGTAAGCATTGTAGGATCATGCAAAACACATGGATACTTTGAAGAATAAATGTGTTGCGCACTGTTCGTCTACACGCTTCGAGGGAACCCAATGCACTGATGTGACATGTTGCCTGAAAAATATATTAATTCCCTTGCTCATTTGGTTGTAGAGATAGAGTGTGCTTTCAATCACTTCAATTGTAAAGCACTCAACAAAGAAATTATGAAATTACGAAAATCACCTGATGAATCCGTTGAACAATTTTACATGCCCTTTTGTAATCTTGCATACTAATTTCCTGAAGATGATATTGATTGGGAATTTATCTATGGGAGATTTGAGTATATTCTTCACATATCCAAACCCCACTCAGCACACTTCGGTGATGGTGCTATGCAGTCATAGGCAGACATAGTTGTTCTCACAAGTGACTATCTGCCTTCACCTCATCAAACCACTCCACCGCCGCGGAGTGGTGTGGGAGGTCATGCACACACATCTATTGAACTATCACATCCTACCACCCAACCTGCTCTTGATTTCTGTGGAGATTTGGCTTGCAAGCCTATTGGTTGTCACGTGGTTCCCTTTATCTCCGTCCTCATGTTTTGTTGATCCTTCGGATTGCACTATCTTGTGTTCTTCCATTCCAGACTCCTCACCTGTTGTGAATGAGGATCAAGTTGTCGACTAAGTTATTGTTATGCAACCAACCTGTGCCATCATTCATGATGAGTATGTATAGGAATATAAAGAATAACTCGCAGTGAAGGATGACTCCCTTCTAGCCATGACTCATATGCTTCATCTTGATATCCCTTGTGATTTTGTCACTTCTGATCTCCCCTGTGAAAACTCATTTCCAGATGTTTCTACTTCTGATCATTCACAGGACACATCGGATGTCAGTCTATCATCATAGTGTGGAGAGGAAACATCTTCCTCCAAAAATCCATCCAATCTGTCATCTGTAATTTCCGAAAACATAGAGGGTGAACATCTTTTCTTTTCATCTACCCCTCTGCCTGATTTTTCAAATCATGAGGATGCTAAAAAACATCTTGAATTTCTTGATCTTGGTTTGCGTGATCTCTCCACTTCGTCATCCAATCATGATGTTGATGCAATCGTTGTTAATCTCTGTAAGACACTGGTCTATGATGATCTATCTGTCAACGAAGTTGAAACCTCGCAGATTGTCAAGTGACGTCAGCCTAAGCTGATGGTTATGTCAGGCCCTCGCTATCTTGAGGTTGGTTTCACTTCCGTGCAGGAAATTGTTGAAACACTCAAGGCTCCTCATCACTCTCTTCTTGGCATTGAAGATCAACTAAACACCCATATTTTTCTTCCTCCACTCAGACTACACGATCCCATAGCTCATGCATTGGAGGAATCTTACACAGCAAGAACACATGCACGCCGTAAGTGGTCTACCTCTCTCATGTTTGCTTGCATGTCATAGGCAAGAGAATGCATCCACTCAACATCTACACGCAGTGTAGATCAACACCATGGCAACTCCTCAAAGTGCATGCCATGCGCTTTCACTCAAAAAAAAATTTGTGGATGCTTAAAATTCGGAGTGTATTTGTCTTCATTGTTACATCTTTCTTGTTTGTTGGCTCACACTACTGTCTTATTCATGAACCAAGCCATCACCAACATGGGTCAACCAATGTTTCAGTGGCTGCATTTGAAATATCACTTCATGTGATCAAGCACATGCATCGTTAGCTTAGGAGTAGGAGTAGTGTTTGCCTTTAGACTGTTTGGTTGCATGCTTGTTTGCTTACTTGCTTTGTTTGTTTGTTTGTCTGCTTGCTTGTTTGCCTACTCACTTTTCTTTCTCTTTTGCTTATACTTCTGCTTTTCTTTGTTGTTCATTTGATTGCTTGTTTTGTCGTAGGTTAGTTTCACATGAAACCATGTATGACTCTTGAAGAAAGCTAGGTAAAGTAAAAGAGGGCTTGTACAACTATCACTACTTGGTTATCTGTCATCTTGCCTTTGTATGATGAACTTGTTACTTTTAATCCATGATAAGTTGATGGAAAATATGTATTTTTTGAAGTGAACCTTGGTGAAAACACCATGCTTGCGCAGTAACTAGTATCACCTACTATAGTCTGTTTTTTTTGGGTTAACACTTGTTAGCTTAGTTAAGTAGAGTAAGGTGAGGGGGAAAACCTTAATAGGCACATCAGAGGTATAATAAACGACTTCTCTACTAGAAAACCTCTTCTTCTCTCAATAAGTCAGGATCCCTCTTCTGCCTCTGAAATGAATAAGTGTTATGCACAGTTTAAAAATGAAAAAAGTGAAAAAAGTTTGAAAAAATTAAAAAATGAATAAGACGAAAGAAGAGAAAGGCTTCCTGCGCAGAGAGGTGATGCAAGTAACTCCACCGGGGTACCAAATAGGCTCACTGGCAACGGATCCATGGTTGTGTTCGTATGTGACTGCACTGGGGTACTGTCCAGGCCTGCTGGTAGTGGAGCAACACTAAAAATGAAACTAAGACTCTGATGACTATAATTCTTGTGCACCAATATACCCCTCAACCCCAATAGAAACAATTATGTTTCCTTGTCTTGGAATGTGTGTCAATTGACCAAGAGCTTCGCAGATGCTACATCTTAAAATCAAGCTAGTGTGGAAACCAAGAGGAAATAAGAACTGAACAATACTTCTAGAGGTGTTAGACTTGTTTTTCATGAACAAGGTCCATTTAAAGAGCTGGAGTTCTCCCAATGTGTCACTAAGTGTTGTACCGACTACAACCACCCTCCAAAATTTTTCCTTAGCTTCATTTTGGAGCCTCCCTACCAACCTTTCATAACAGCATGTCTTGCTTCGTCAAGTACACAAGCTTCAATTATTTTCTTGCAGAAAGACATCCTGTCAATCAAACCTTGATGCATTCCCCTCACAGGCTATTCATCCAGACTTGGTCCACTAACAAGCTAAGCATCTCCTTCAATAATTTGTGCAAATCTAGAGGGAAACCAACCTTCTTGTTTAAGTTGATTATCATGCTGGTCTTCATCAACTATTTGGTCATCATAAGAGCCTTCTGAGGCCAGGAAACTTATAATATCTAGATCATTATTAAAGACTCTCTAGTTGGTGATATTGTCAGGAATAGAGGGCCTAAAAATTAATTTAATGGAAAATCGATATGGGCTATAATATTATGGAGGGATAAGCTTGGATGCGACATTAGCCAGAAGATTGACACTAGCATTCTGGAGTCTTGGGATAGGGGAAATATTAAACGCAGTAAAGTGGGGAGTTAGACCTTGGACTAATGACTAATAATATTTCAAGTGTCTTGATAAACAGTGTATAGTGTTACGTACCTATTTTATGAAAATCTCTAAATCTCTAAATACTTGGAGGTATTTAACGTTAAGGCCAATTCCCTTATACAGACCTTGAACTAATGACTTATATTCAGCGGTGTTGTTGGTGCAATAAAATTCAAGTCTACATGTTAGCATAGCTTTTTCCTCCTCTGGGCTAACTAAGATGCAACTTGCACCTACTCCATCATTAGATTTAGATACATCAAAAAATAATTTCCAAAATAAAGATTTAACTATAGGCTTATCTACAAAATTTACACATTTAGAAGTGTCTGTTCAAGAAAAACTTTCAACTTGAGAGACAATAGAATTTTCTAAGAAAGGTGAAGTATGAGCATTGAAATTTCCTAGAAATGATTCTATAGAATAATTTCTAATGGTATTGTTGCTATATGTGACTAGTTCATTTTATCCTTCTAATTCTGTCACTATGAACTTCTGGTGTATCTCAAGATCAACCTTATCTGATTTGGTTTACCATTATAATGAAGCCATAAGTGAGACCAGTTAGTTGCAAAATAACCATGAAGTTTCTCTGACCAGTCTCTACTAAGGATTAAACCATAGAACTCGGGAATGTCAGCTACAAGTATGTCGATGACTTGGAAAAATTTGGGGCTTGATGAAATTCTGATGGTTACTTGGTTAAGTTCCCCAACGACTTTGACTTGAGAGTGATCTCACTGAACTATTCGTACATCAGATTTCTAAGGTTGAACATTCAATTTGGCACAAACTGTTCTGGGCAAGATGTTAGATGAAGCTCTAGAATCAACCAGACAGTTGTCTAAGTTTCTTTTAAAGACTCCAAAAGTAAGGAGAAATGGGAGAGTGTGGGATTTTGATCTTCCCCCAATAAAATCTATATCAGTTGGATCAATCTTGTTCATTGAAGCGCTAGGGGGTCTTCCCATTTCTTGGGCAGCTTGTGAGATCACGACAATCGGAAGTGGTGCAGTAGGTACTGCTTTAAGTTATTTCAGAAGTAACTTCTGTTGATATTTCAATTTGCTAAGCTCATGAAATGTAATGTTTTCCCTAGTCTTCTTCATATCATCAATAATATTATATTCCATTTCATCAGAAACTATCAAAGGTTTAGATGAAGGAGAAGGATCCAATTGAGTAGGTGTAGTATCAGTGGATTTTGGTAGAGATTTTTTACCTATTGCTTTATCCCTAGGGGTTGGCATTGAAGCCTTCTTTTTTAGATTTGTTTGTGACAAATCAACAGGATTTTTACTTGGAGGAGTGACAGGTAAGGCTTCTTAAGTTTCTTCATTGGGAAGTATAAAATCCCACATCCCTTGTAACTCTGCTACCTCCTCATCATTTGTTTTTCCTCGTTAGGTGAAACTTCGTCCTCCTCTCCATCTGATTCAGTATTTGATATGGCATTTGGAGGTTTAGGATCCGTAGGGGAATTCCTTTTGAATGGTCTAAAAGGTTTTTTAGAGGAAGTCTCTGCTACCTATTTTTTAATATCAACCATTTTATTAGCCATGGTCTTGAGGACTTTCTGCAACCATTCAAGATCAAAAATATCTTTTGATGGTTTCTTCTTAGAGTCATCTTTGAAGGTTACTTTCTTAGATTTTCGTTTCTCTAATTTGTTTCTCTTTTCGACATCTAGAATGCATTTTTCTATAGCTATTGCCTCTTTCATATTTTTTTCCAAAGTTTGTTTGGCATCTCTATCAACAAAGATAACTGTATTTGTCGGTAGAGCAGAGATGTACCACTCATTTTGGACCTCATCGCTAGGCTTAGGTGCTATTAGTATATTATTCAATAGTTTATTGAAGTGAGAGTTGAAGTCTTTAATGGGTTCTCTTAGCTCAACTTTCAAATTGGAGAGATCATTGATTAAGGTAGTTGTAGATCTATCATCTCTGAACTTTGTTAAAAATTGCTTTTGAAAAGCATCCCAACTGTTAATAGAACCTGATGGTAATGAAAAGTACCATGATCCTGCTTCTCCCTGCAAAGTATATAGGAATAATCTTACAATGGTGTCTTCCTCCTCTACTTGATTCAAGTTAATGGACAACATAAAATTATTTATATGTCCCTCAACTAATAGGTCATTGTCAGGATTGAATTTGGGCAACCAATTTTCTAGATGTGCCGGCAATTGAAGTAAAGGTCCAACCATCCTAATAGCCCTTGGATTTGTCCATGGCCTTGGAGGATTTTTTGCCATTGCTGGTATGTGGGTAAGGGAAGGTGTAGTAGTATAGTTTGAAGGTAATTGCACAGAGGAAGATGTAGCTCCTGTACCTATGTGAATCATGAAATGGAGTGGTGGGATGGATGATTGATATTGTGAGGGTATAAATGGAATGAATTAAGATGATGATAGAACCTCACTATGAGATTCAGATGGTGTCTTCTTAGCTTTTTTCTGGCTTGGCAGAGGAAATTTGAACAAAGGAATTCCAAACTTTTTGCTTTGTGCCCTATTTAACCGTTGAGATGGAGTAAACTGAGAAGTAACACTATCCCGGGATAACTCAGATTCTTCTTGAGATAGCGAAATCCCCTATAATTTGTGAATCAAATATTGAACTGTAGGGGCTTCGATAAGAGAATAATTCTCTGGCTTGTTTGGGATGTCAGCAACAGGTTGTATAATATTCTATAAAACTTCTCGCTTAGGATGAGGAGCTTTGGAAGACTTTCAAGAAGTTGGAGGTGAGGGTGAGGGATTTTTACTCTTAGAATGGCCTGTTAATTTAGATTTACTTGTCATTCATAGTTTAGGCCGTCCTTCTAGCTCCAAAATGTTGAAGCCTTGAAAATCGTTGCCTCAACATGGGGGAAAACCACCAGGTCTGGACCTTGGTTGGCAGCTCCTTTTCCATTTGGAGTAGTGGCTTCGACTGGGGATAACGGGACTAGTTCCCCAATCTATTAATGCTTGTGCTAATGGTGTGATGTATGATGTTTTTAAAGTAATTTTAAGCTAAAAGTAATCTAATCTAAACTAATCAATCACAATGCATTTTATTCTAACCTAAGAACTATCTAATTATAAATATACCCAGGATAAACTTGATGCATGCGATCTACAATAATTTCTAAAAGCAATTGGTAATAAAGATCATTCAATTGCGATTATAAGTGAATCCAATTTAACAATAATCATTTCGTATAAAAATTTAGCCGAAACAATTGTGAAAGATATATCACATAAAGAATTATTCATATATTCAACATAAAATAAAGATCATCATCATACAGAAGTGCAATAATGGTAATCAAGATTCAGACTTGCATACGTAAATAATTTGGAAAGAAATGATTTCTTAATACATAAGTAAAAAGTATTACGAGATAGAAGTACCATTTATAATACATCTGACTCATGCGCTTCAGCAATATTCATCTATCTTCAATCCATTCTACATCATCTAAGAGTACAAAAGTGCAATTCCAGTAGAAGATGCTAAATCAGATAAAAAGAAATCATGTTCGATATATTTCACTAGAACTTTCTCAAAGGGAAAGAAGTGCATGTTTTGAAGAGAGTTTAGATAAAATTCTGGACCCCTCTCTAAATGCATGAGAGGGGTTTAAATACTAAAACTATAAAACTAAAAATAGATTATTACAAAAATAGTTGAGGAGGTTTAAACGACCTACCTCAATTTGTGCAAAAATAAAATCAAAATGGAAATAAGCGAGGTGACTAATTATCCTGCATCTGATCCTTCAGATCACAAATATCCATCATGGGCTTTAGCTGTGTTGGTTGGCCGACTTGAGCTTTCAACTGTCCAGCGAATATGGCATTGGTTAGTGCTGGCGCCATTTTCTCAGTGGAAGTGGTTAGGCCTTGCAGGGTCATCCATTGGCTATGAGGCTTGACCAAATGCTGCCAATATGCCTCCCAATCTAACCTAGTCATTTGCCTTACACTTCTTCCTTTTCTTTCGTTGCTTGTTTCCATTCTTGTTCGAGCTGTTTCATGTTATGAAGGAAAACTCGAATGGATTCTGCCACAAGATAGGCACTATGCAAATTTATTTTCTATGACACAATTTACTGCTGTCGCAATGTCTGTTATTGCCTTTTCTGCTTCTTTAAGCCAAGAATCCCAGCTTGCAAATAGAATTTCCTTATGTGATTATTCTAGCTTGGGTAGGTCAACTTTTCTCCTCTCCCCTGTATTTTGCCAAGTGATGAAATCAGAGACCTTTATAAAGATCTCATCATATTCAAGTCACATTTCTATAACTTGACTTGTTAGTTTATCACTTGTTTTGCAATAAGATTTCCACTATGAAATCTTCTAGCACAATAATTCTTTCTAGTGCCTCAGCTGGGAGTTAAGAACGAGTGCTTCGGTGACAAACTAATCAATTTTTGGATCATTCCTATGTAGATCAGTTATTTCCTACACCTATGCTTCCTTCTCTGCTAAGCTAGTTCGATGTTCTATTTGCATCTATTTAAATACTTGTTGAAGCTTTGGCCAGCTGTATCTCTGCCTGTTGGAAAGATTTGACTTCCTGTAATTGTTGCTCAAGCGAAGTTATTTTATTTTCCTTTTTCTCTAAGAAACATTTGGATTTCTATTGTTTTGTCCATGATTGTTGTAGCATAAGCACCTGCAAACTGCAAGAGTCTAGTAAGGTTAGTGAATGGATCAATAGGTGAGTGCTTCCATAGAACATCCATTGGTTCATTTTTAGGAGTAGTAGTAGCTATAGAGTCCAATTTCCTTTTATTTATTTGCCTTTTCACCATGGCCTTATGTTGTGGGCTATAAAATACATCCAAAGTGGGAATTTCTTCAATTCTCAAAATTATTTCGGAAGTCGGGTAACAAGGATGTGCTCATATTTGCAATTTCTTCCACTGTAACTTCCAGTGTTGTTTTTTGTTGTGGAGTTTACAACTCTGGCACCTGTTCCTCTACATTGAGACTTTTATTAAAATTGTCCCACTCTTTCTCTAAGTTAATTACCATGGTTTTTATTGGCTATGTGGAGGTAGCAGGGATTTAAGCCTACTTGCTAGCTGAATCTTCTTCAATTATCTTTTGTGTAGATTGGGTTGTATCCCTCAATGACTCCAAGGTTCTACTTTTCCCATTTTGCGATGAATGTTGCGATTCCCCGATAGATTTCTCTTGAGATTCTGCTCTAGGATCGGACTTGGAATTTTCTTTGGAGTCACCTTCTATAGTCACACTAGGAGTAGGCTCCCTTATTGGTTCAATCAATAATTGTTCCAATGGGACCGTTGCTAGCCTTCTTTCACTATAAATGTAAAACTTTTCCAGGTCTTCATGGTAAAAAATTAGTTGTGCCATGTGCTTCACCTCTGTGAAGGTGTTCTTCTGCAAAAAGATGTCATCAAAAAAATCCTCCTCATTACTGAATACTTTTATTTTCACCAGAGTGGTGAAATCCTTGACAACGGTGAATGAGTCATATTTCCTTCCAAGGAATTTAGGTAATTGCAGAGATAGCATGTCCTCTGCTTCTTTGAACGCGTGCCCTAGATCGTGTAATGTAAATGCTCCACACTGCAGAGGGAATGTAGGCCAAATGGCCTTTTTTTATTCTTTCAATGTCTTTCTCATTCCTTCCTCACTAGCTGTTTGGTAGGTTATCTCTCTAGCCATTAATTTATCTGGAACATAGTATGGGAGGACATGGGGGAAGGTGATGCTGCCAAAAACTCTGATATATTTAAATTTTTCCTTCTCGAACCATTTGGCCACCAGGAGGATGTCAACTTCAGCCTCTTGGGAAAACCTAAGGGCATCTCGATTATAAAGCCGCTTGTGAATAGGGAGCATAACTCCATGGAAAATCTTGAAAAAATATGGTTTAAAACTGGATTCCCACATGTCCTTGTGGTATATGTGAATATGGAGTGGATTTCAGACAATCCATTTCCATCCCATGATAGGGAATTTTGAACTAAAACAAATAGCATCCATGACATAGGTGCCCATAAAAAATGGAGGGTAAACCCTCGAAGCAACACTTCTTTTCCTTCTATACTCGACAATTGTTTTTGCTAAATTGTCTAACAAAATTTGTGCCCAATTCATTACAGTTGTTTTAACAACTACCTCTATTAATGACAACCACTCTGGGGAGAACTTAGTACTTTCAGATTTGCCAAACAATCTACCTAACATAGCCACTGCAAAACTATAAGGGGGACAAACAGACGAAGTAGTGTACATACCATTTTGTCTTTCTTTATTTTCTCTTCATTATTTGACCAGGCACAGGTGCAGTCCGCTGGGTCTTCGTTCTCTTTAGAAAACTTCTCTACGAATTGCCTTTTCTATATGACTTGGGGCACTAGTAGGTGGTACATAAGCCGTAGGTTGTCCGGGGTAAAAGATCCCATAACCTCTTGGCTTCTTGTCTTGAATTCTTTGTCTGAGATGTCGGCTTCATCGATGACCCATTTTACCATATCGGTATAAGGGATTATCTTCGGCCGAGTGGCTATGTGGTGCAAAAACGAACATGTTGTTTCCAACATGGAAGTGTCTAAGGAATCAGGTCCATCAATTGTAACTTTTGTTTCCATAATCCTCTGCTATTCTTCCTCTAGTATGCTATACATAGCCTCCCATAGAGAGGTTCCTCCCTCTCTGCTGCATGTGGTATCCATGGACAAGGTAGTCATCTCTGTCTTCTTAGAGGCGAAAACCTTGCCTTTCTTCACCATTGTTCTCAATACTTTTCTCTGTGCGTTTTTCCTGAAAATGGAGAACAACAACTATCGGATACACATAGATTAACATAAAAATGAAATAATGCAGATAGCTTGTAAAGGTGGTAAAAAAAGTTTTATTTGAATGCACGTAAGAAGATATTGTATCAAGCTAAATGGATTTTCACACATAAATACAGTTGTTTCCCTCTAAATGCCCACTAATGATTCGATATCCCTTAGATTTAATGCTCATAAATGTTTGTATTGTAAAATGGGATGAAAGATTCTAGGGTGGTGAGCCATTGTACTACGATAATGGTGATTGTGTGATTTGCGAAGCAATATCGTAGATCACAATATCACAATATGTCTCTTTTACCTTTCTTACCTCGTGTTGTGTTTCTACGAGATGCGAGATGCGAGCCATCCGTTAGTTGTTTCAAAACATATCTAATTGCTAGGTTTATCCTATGTAAAAGACCTGATAGACTCGAAACATTTACTTATAATATTTTAAGGTGTGGGTCTGGGTGTTAATCACATTTCGCAATATCAGAGAGTGGTAAGTGCAAAGTGTTTTTTTGGATTCCCGAAATGTAATGCAATAAAGGTCAAAACAACATCGCAGTTTCACATCTTGCAAATTTCACAATATCGTTTTAAAAGCGGGTCCCTTATAAGTGGTGATACGCGATGTGAGACTTAAGCCAAAAATCTTAAGGACTTCTACTTTCGTTGGATTTTATGATAATTTTCGACCATAAAGCCCTTTATTTAATAATTTTACTGGATTTTGGAGGTTTAGAAAGGTCCTTTGGTGGGTTTTAGACATGCTATATATGAAAAGGTAAGTATTCAGTAGTTCCCTAAAAAGGTTTTGATTGTTATCTTTGCTTTCTTCCAAAAATAAAAAGGAATGCCTAAATGCTAAGTTTTGTTTTTGGATAAATGTTTTTAAAGGGTCCCCATTTATTAACATAATATTAACTACTATCATTAATAAATGGGGGTTGTTGAATACCACAACAATTGGCGATTCACTTGGAAGAACCAGTTATCTGTAAGAGTATTTTTTGAGATTTCTAAAACTTCCAAAATAAAGATAGTTTTGAAAATAAAACAAATTACATGGAATATAAGGTAAGTAATACTACTCTTTATCAAGAAAACAATCATCTACCTAAATACCAACTTTTTTATTATTCTTTTCTTATAAAAAGTAACTTTGTCTACATTAGTCTTGGTTTTTAAAGATAAAAGCAATAAGTCTCTCCCCAGATCGGTTTTGGTTTACCCCATTGTCATAGTTAGAGCCTTTGCTACCAACAGACGTTCATAGCCTCGATAGGGTTACCTTTTAACCAGCAATGATTCAGTATCCCAATTAAATAAAAATGTAGCCTTAAAGATAAGCTCATAAGTATACTTATTTCTTTCTTTATTTTCTGAAGCAATTCATTGTTGCTTCAACCCTTCCTCTTTTATTTCTTAAAGGAAAATGTCTTGGTTTGGTGACCAACATTGACAATGCCATTCACTTGATTTGTAACTTAACTCAACAAGTTGGCTCGTGATGAGACCCCTTGTATTTTGATTAATATAATCATAAGCCATTACCCTGTTTTGATATGCAATATTGGTAATGTCAATTAGTTATAATCTCATGATCATGGTAAGTCGACTTTTGATGAGACCTCTTATCCTTTAAGTTGAAGTATATTTTAGAATTAAACTCTAAAAATGAAAGTTGGTTAAGTGGGGAGGATCATTGGCCCCCTAAGAGCTTCTAGATGACAATTGTAGAGTTTTTTGAAGATGCCTTTATGGAGAGGAACTTTTCTTTGTTATAAATACTTTTCTAAACTGATGTAAAGAAGCAATTTCTCTCTTAAAGCTAAGTTTCATAAAAAATCAGATAATTAAGGAGGAAGATAGGCAATGTAAGAGAAATCAAACTTAACTATACATTTCATATGTGAAGATTACTTTCAAAAAAATCTTTACTTACACAAGTGAAAAAGTCAAAACCAAAAAGAGACTATCCTTTGTAAAACCAAAAGTAAATGCTTTTGAATTGGTATTATTATTTCGATAGGAAAATTTTAACTAAAGAAAATAATATACAGTGAACAAAAGAGATCATCTTCTATGGGAAGTATTTCTTTAGAACCTGTCCATTAACGGGTAGATATTCTCTCTTATCTGACAAATCTTGTAGAATTTTGTAGAATTTTTCCTACAAATCAGCTAGCTTTGATACCATGTAGAACTTTTTCTACAAATCAGCTAGCTCTGATACCATGTAGAAATTTCCCACCTGTAGATCAACCTGGTAATGCAATGTACTAAAGCAAAACACTTTATCTACTTCTACAAACAATTTAGCAGAAGCTTAATCAACCATGAGCAACATGAATATGAACACATATAACTGATAAGAAGGAATCAATCACACATAACACAGAAGATATAACCCGAGGAAAGCCTCGGCCTAAAACCCCAACTCTGTATTATCATGCAAGTGGAAATATAGTCCAAATTACACAAAGCCTTAGCTCGGAAGCTATCCAACTCTTAGTACAATCCCTTTACTACTCATAGACTGTCAAAGGCTTCTCACAAACCTTCTCCTCTGCCCTCTAAGCCTCCTATTTCCTTGGGGTCTAGCGCTGCCACCTGTGTGAATTGGCCTCTTCACACACTCACTAACCTCTTATCTAACTGCACAAACTTGAAGGAGATAAATCCTCATCATGGATGAGCTTCCTTTATAGGAAAAATATTCATCCAAATGATAGTACACTATCCCTTCTCTGATCTCGACTGGGTCTCTATCGAACTACCATGCATCAATTATCCATAAGATAATACTCAGTTATCTAAAAATAACAGTTGTCACATGCATGCAAGCATTAACAAACTATATCTCATTAATTTAACAACTTGTTAAATTAATCTAACTGAACTTGAGTATGTTAAACTAAGTCAATTGTTCATCTCAATATAGAACTCATCCTTAATTCCTCAATCAATGGAGCAAATCAAGGACACATTCCCCAATCAGTGGAGAAATTGAATGTTCTCACAAAGACTTCAAGTTTGATTTTCCTTAGCTAATTTACTCATGGAGAATTAATTAATTAATATTCAAACTATTGGTAAGACCAAATTCGAATTTTACTTCCTATTTTAGACCAAGGATTATCTAAAAATAGAAATCCAACTTGAACTGCTAAATATAGAACTTCTATTTTTAGCACTTCCATTTTTCATTCCTTGTTGCCCAATCCAGCATTGATGCCCAAACTGCAATTTTTAGCAGTGTTATTTTTAGCACTTCTATTTTTAGCAATTTCTTGTTGCCAATTTTCAACACTCCCTCTCAACAAGAAAGGCTTCCTATCAAACCCGATCCTATACCTCTGGAATGTTCTGCATGCAACACATCTACGAAGTGTGGTTCCTCTAGCGACTCTCAGAACAAAAAAAAAACTCCCAACTGACCACTCTGTTGGGCTAGAAACATACTCTAATGTTGAAGCTCTACCTACTACTGACAAGTGCTCCCTTTCTGACCTGTGCGCTACTGCAACATCTCCATGCATCTCACACCGTTGCACCCTTCTCTATGCTACCCTGCACCGTGCAACACACTTGTGCCTCTCGCATTGTTGTAGCCTACATGCTCTGCGCTGTCTTGGGACTCCCTACACTATAGCTCTCTCTGCTGCTCCATCCGCATCCGTCTCTACCCAATCAGTCAGTTCTTGCTACTCCACATCAGGGCTCCTATAGCAATGTCTCATCCAAGAGGTTGGGTACCTCAAGGATCCTACCCCTCCTCCTTGGGATGATCACTCTATATTGCCCCACCTCCTACCTAGAGGTGTGATCCCTTTGCCCACCTGGCTCAAAGTTTTCCCCTACTGGAGGTCTCTGTATGAGTAGATGTCTCTACTCGATCTCCTCTCATCTTCCCCTGTTGTGGCTACTCCACAACCTCTTGAAGCTACTGCACCAATCGTGGCTCCTCCACAATTGTTTAAGACTTCTTCTAGCGCTGCATGTTGAGAGGTAATATATTGTCCCTCTCAACCACCAAGTCTCTAACCTTTGCCTTGCTCCTCAAGTCTTTGCATGCATCTTGTACCTCAAGTGCATACAGGTTCTTGGCTAGCACACCAATCTATTTCCACTTTCCCACCGCCACGAAATTTTCTAGAAAAAGAGCTAATTTTAAATCAACGATATCTCCCTCATCTAAACTCCGATTCAGACGTTTTTTTTTTGGGGATATTTTTCTACAAGGAATCCAAATTTTCTATTTATTTTTGAAAATGTTGTACAAAAATTTTCATGCAAACTCTTGGCCCAAACTCAAAACTTTGAGATCTCCTCTGAGTATACTATTCTCTCCTTGATAACCTGGCTCCGATACCATGTAGAATTTTGTAGAATTTTTACTACAAATTAGCTAGCTTTGATACCATGTAGAACTTTTTCTACAAATCAGCTAGCTCTGATACCATGTAGAAATTTCCCACCTGTAGATAAACCTGGTAATGTAATGTACTAAAGCAAAACACTTTATCTACTTCTACAAACAATTTAGCGAAAGCTTAATCAACCATGAGCAACATCAATAAAAACACATATAACTGATAAGAAGGAATCAATCACATATAACACAGAATATATAACCTAGGGAAAGCCTCAACCTAAAACCCCAACTCTGTATTATCATACAAGTGGAAATATAGTGCGGATTACACAAAGCCTTAGCTCGGAATCTATCTAGCTCTCAGTACAATCCCTCTATTTCCCATAGACTGTCAAAGGCTTCTCACAAACCTTCTCCTCTACCCTCCAAGCCTCCTATTTCCTTGTGCAGTTTCCTTGGGGTCCAGTGTTGCCACCTCTGTGAATTGACCTCTTCACACACTCACTAACAACTGATCTAACTGCACAAACTTAAAGGAGATAAATCCTCATCATGGATGAGCTTCCTTTACAGGAAAAATATTCATCCAACTGATAGAACATTGTCCCTTCTCTGATCTCAACTGGGTCTTTGTCTGAATTGGCCGAATACTTAAGATTAAAACCTCTTTTAAGTGCAAATTCTATCATAGCATTGCCTAAAAAATGATGTGTTATCAAACATCAAAGTAGATGGTAAGCCAAATCTAGTGATGATAAATTGATCTATAAATTCAATAATATTTTCTAAATTGGCTACCTTGAGTGGAATTGCCTTTACCCATTTGGTGAAATAATCAGTGTCTATAAGGATGTATCTATGTTGTTTATAAGAATGAGGAATGATCTCACTTATTATGTCCAATCCCCATTGCTCAAATGGTTGGTCAATGTTGACGGGCTGTAATGGTAGCACGTGTTTTCTCTATCTTCAAGCAACTGTTTGACAAATTTTGCATCTCCTTACATAATTGTGTCCATCTTTGAATAGATTTGGCCAGTAATAGCCAGCATGTAGGATTTTATGTTCTATAATGTCACCTCCAAAGTGACCACCAACTAGTCCATCATGAAGTTCCTTCAACACCTTCTCTACCTCAAATTTTTCAAGACATCTAAGTAAAACATAATCATAATTTCTTCTGAAAAACACATCGTTGACAATCTGATATTGCCTAGCTTTTAATCTCAAGGCTCTTTTCTTTGTGCAATTCAATTGGGCTCGTGCATATCCATTTTTTATGTAAAATATGATATCAGCATACCTTGGTTCTGTGTCGTTGAGGCTTACCTCATAGACTTGTACATCGTCACCTGAATGTTGCAACTTTGATAGATTCAATATACCTATCAACATCCTAAAAAACCTTGACCTTTTACAATTTTAGCTGGTTTAATTTCTATGTCATATTCTTGTAGGGCAGTGACCCAATTTGCTCTCTTTTCTCCAACATCCCCTTGTATTAAAATATTTCTTACTGTTGAGAATGGTACTATGACATTAGTGTGGGTTTTGAGGAGAAAAGGTTTGAATTGTTTTATATATTTGGAAACAGCAAAAGCCTGTTTTTCAACATCTGAGTAATTTAATTCAACTCCTTATAAATTGGAGCTAAAGAAAGAGATGGGAGCTTTAGCCTTATCTTGATTTACTTGTGTCAATATGGTCGCATATGATTTCTCAGAAATGAAAGTATATAGAGTGAAATGATTGGAAAAATTCGAGGTTGCTAGAGATGGGGCATTTATAATTGCTTGCTTTATCAAGATAAAAGCTTCATGTTCCGAATGTCCCCATTTAAACATAGAATTTTTCTTTATCATGGATTGAAGAGGTAAAACACTTCTTGAGAAGTCAAGGACAAATCTTTAACATAATTTATTTGACCTAGGAAATATTGCATTGATTTCTTGTTGTGTGGTAAAGGTATTTTAGAAATTTCTCTAATTTTGTCAGGGTCAATATGAATTCCTGCTTTGGAAACAATGAATCTAAGAAGCTTTCCCTCACTTAAAGTGAAAAAAAAAAAAAAAAAAAATTGGGGTTTAGATAAATTCCATACGTTTGGCAATGTTCAAAGATTTGTTTCAAGTCTCTAAGATGATTACTGTGTTTTTGGAGTATACTGTTATATCATCTAAGTATATCACTACTGACTTATTTACTAAACCTTTTAAGGCTATATCCATGGCTCTCTAGAAAATGGCACCAGCATTGATCAGTCCAAATGGCATCTTCCAATAAGCGTAAGTGCCCCACTTTGTCTTGAATGTAGTTTTCAGTTGGTCATCTAGATGTACTAAGATTTTATTATAACCTGAGAATCCATCCAGGAAAGACATTAGTTCAGAGCCCACTACTAATTGCAAAATCTGTTCCATAGGAGGTAATGGGAAATTGTCCTTTTGGCAAGCTTTATTGAGGTTGTGGAAATCTATACATATCCGAATATCGCCATTCTTTTTTCTAACTGGGATGAGATTTGAAACCCATCGGGAGTGTCCGACAAGAAAAATGATTTTGGCTTTCTGTAATTTATTCAACTCATATTTAATTTGAATTTCTAAATTAGGATGGATTTTCCTCAATTTCTGTTGAATAGGTTTTTTGTCAGATATCATGGGAATAATATGTTGAATAATAAAGGTGTCGTATGTCTTGAGATCTTCATAGTTCCATGCAAAGACATTCTTGTATCTCTTCAACAAACCTATAAACGCTGCTTTTTTGTTTGATGTAAGACCAAGACCTAAGTTAATATCTTGAGGTTTTAAATCATTCCCAAGATTGATCAATTCAAACCTCAGAGTTGAACTTTGAAGTTTTGAATCGGTAGATCATTTAAATATGTCTATAAGTTCATATAAATATTCCAACTTAACTACATATTTTGATATAGTACTAATGGTTGTTTCTTGTTTAAGTTGGTTATCATGCTGGTCTTCATCAACTATTTGGTCATCATAAGAACCTTCTAAGGTCAGGAAGCTTATAATATTTGGATCGTTATTAAAGACTCTCCAGTTGGTGATATTGTCAAGAATAGAGGGCCTAAAAATTAATTCAATGGAAAATCGATCTCAGCTGTAAATATTATGGAGGGATAATATTGGAAGCGATATTAGCCAAAAGATTGACACTAGCATTCTAGAGTCTTGGGATAGGGGAAATATTAAACTCAGTAAAGTGGAGAGTCAGATCTTGGACTAATGACTGATAATGTTTCAAGTGTCCTGATAAATGATGTATAGTGTTTCTTACATGTTTTATGACAATCTCTGAATCTCTGAATACTTGGAGATATTTAACGTTAAGGCCAATTGCCTTCTACAGACGTTGAACTAGTGCCTCGTATTTGGCGGTGTTGTTGGTGCAATCAAATTCAAGTATGCATGCTAGCATAGTTTTTCCCCCTCTGGGCTAACTAATATGCAACCTGCTCCTCCTCCATTATTGGATTTAGATCCATCAAAAAATAATTTCCAAAATAAAGATTTAACTACAGGCTTATCTACAAAAATTACACTTTTAGAAGTGTTTGTTCGAGAAAAATTTTCAACTTGAGAGACAACAAAATTTTCTAAGAAAGGTGAAGTATGAGCATTGAAATTTCCTAGAAATGATTCTACAAAATAATTTCTAAAGATATTGTTGCTATATGTGACTGGTTCATTTTCTCCTTCTGATTCTGTCACTATGAATTTCTAACGTTTCTTGTGATCAACCCTTATTTGATTTGGTTTACCATTATAGGGAAGCCACAAGTGAGATTGGTCAGTTGCAAAATAACCATGAAGTTTCTCTGACCAGTCTCTACTAAGGACTAAACCACAGAACTCAAGATTGTCATCTATAAGTATATCGATGACTTGGAAAACTTTGGGGTTTGATGAAAGTCTAATGGTTACTTGGTTAAATTCCCCAACGACTTCGACTTGAGAGTGATCTAACTGAACTATTCGTACAACAAATTTCTGAGGTTGAACATTCAACTTGGCACAAACTGTTCTGGGCAAGATGTTAGATGAAGCTCTAGAATCAACCAGACAGTTGTGTAAGTTTTTGTTAAAGACTTCAAAAGTAAGGAGAAATGACAGAGTGTGGGATTTTTATCTTCCCCCAATCAAATCTATATCAGTTGGATCAATCTTGTTCATTGAAGTGCTAGGGGGTCTTCCCATTTCTTAGGCAGCTTGTGAGATCACGACAACAGGAAGTGGTGCAGTAGGTACTGCTTTAAGTTATTTCAAAAGTAACTTATGTTGATGTTTCAATTTTCTAAGCTCATGAAATGTAATGTTTTCCCTAGTCTTCTTCATATCATCAATAATATTATATTCCATTTCATCATAAACTATCAAAGTTTTAGATGAAGGAGAAGGATCCAATTGAGTAGGTGTAGTATCAGTGGATTTTGGTAGAGCTTTCTTACCTATTGCTTTATCCCTAGGGGTTGGCATTGAAGCCTTCTGTTTCATATTTATTTGTGACAAATCGACAGGATTTTTACTTCGGGGAGTGACAGGTAAGGCTTCTTAAGTTTCTTCATTGGGAAGTATAAAATCCCACATCCCTTGTAACTCTGCTACTTCCTCATCGTTCGTTTTTCCTCGTTAGGTGAAACTTCATCCTCCTCTCCATTTGATCCGGTATTTGATATGGCATTTGGAGGCTTAGGATCCGTAGGGGAATTCCTTTTGAATGGTCTAAAAGGTTTTTTAGAGGAAGTCTTTGCTACCTGTTTTTTAATATCAACCATTTTATTAGCCATGGTCTTGAGGACTTTCTGCAACCATTCAAGATCAAAAATATCTTTTGATGGTTTCTTCTTAGAGTCATCTCTGAAGGTTACTTTCTTAGATTTTCATTTTTCTAATGCGTTTCTCTTTTTGATAGCTAGAATGCATTTTTCTACAGCTATTGCCTCTTTCATATTTTTTGCCAAAGTTTGTTTGGCATCTCTATCAACAAAGATAATTGTATTTGTCGATAGAGTAGAGATGTACCACTCATTTTGGACCTCATCGCTAGTCTTAGGTGCTATTCATATCTTATTCAATAGTTTATTGAAGCGAGAGTTGAAGTCTTTAATGGGTTCTCTTAGCTCAACTTTCAAATTGGAGAGATCATTGATTAAGGTAGTTGTAGATCTATCATCTCTGAACTTTGTTAAAAATTGCTCTTGAAAAGCATCCCAACTGTTAATAGAACGTGATGGTAATGAAAAGTACCATGATCCTACTGCTCCCTGCAAAGTATATGGGAATAATCTTACAACTGTGTCTTCCTCCTCTACTTGATTCAAGTTAATGGACAACATAAAATTATTTATATGTTCCTCAGCTAGAAGGCCATTATCAGGATTGAATTTGGGTAGCCATTTTTCTGGATGTGCTGGCAATTGATGTAAAGGTCCAGCCATCCTAACAACCCCTGGATTTGTCCATGGCCTTGGAGGATTTTGTGCCATTGCTAGTATGTGGGTAGGGAAAGGTGTAGTAGTAGAGTTTGAAGGTGATTGGGTAGAGGAAGATGTAGCTCCTATACCTCTAGGTCACTTCACTAGCCCACCCCTACCCTACCTCGCACATGGCTTTACCCTCCCTCAGTTGAGTTTCAAACTTGGCATTTTTCTGTAGGTAATTACACCTCAACAACGAGCTAGGTATCATGGAGGAATGACCTACTACTAAAATATGGGCTCTTGAGATCAATTACATATCTCACAGAGGTGCTATAGAGATCACACCCCACCTCAAATCCAAGAAGAAAATGTTGAGATAGAATGAGGAATAATAGTGGAATGTGAATGTTTTTCAAATGTGGAAAAATGTAGGTGACTTTTCCGACTAGATTTTGGATGTTGGGCACACGAGGGAAGACTCAATCAATATATGTACATGAATGATATGTACAAGCACCTAATTGTTTCTCATGGGAGTCCTTTTGGAAAGAAATGAGGCTCGAGAAGAAATATTTTTTATGTTAGATGAGTTGTCACTCATAGCCCAAGGACTGGATCAATGTCTGCAAAGGATAAAAGGCCCCTTGGGCCTTCCTCTAGATCTAGGCTACTCACCAGGCAATAAGAAAGAGTCCATTGCTATCAAAGAATCAGATTCTATCGAAGTGGTTATTGAACTTTATTCACTCGATTGTTGTTTACTTTTGTTTTTCTAGTATTTTGAGTATGTTAGTTCTAGCAAGCCAATAGCCTCATAGTTTCTATGTTGTAATTTTGAATTCCCGTAACAAAATTAAGTTCTTGATACTCAAAAAACTTTAGTTATACCATTACTTTGATTTGCCTAATGGCCATCAAGGACAAACCATCTTGTATATCCTATTCAGTTTTTAATGAAATGAACCCCTTTTACTTACCAAAAATAAAATTAAAATCTAACTACTTTATTGATACAAAATTTCAAATTATATATATACAAAAAAGTTTTAACAATTTGATGAGTTTACTATATCCTTATAACACCTAAAACAACACAAAAAAGACAAAAATAAAATTATGTTTAAAATAATCTCTAATTAAAATTTTAATAAATATGTATAGTTCAAAGAAAAAAATTACTAAAATTAAGTAAATATATTTATATTATTTGATAATGATTAAAGAAAATAGTTTAAAAAATTTTTTAATATTTAAATATTCATGAAATAATGTTCATTATAAATTCTAATTTATTTTAATTATATATTAGAATTAAACTAGAGATAATAGAATTATATATTCTATATTCATTATTTAAAACTGAGATATAGTAATGTTAAACTAACTTCTTTAATATATTTTAGATATCAATTTGAATATAGATATATTATATTATATATATATATATAATAGATTTTCTTTCTGAACATAGTTTACTAAAGAAAAATATGAAATTCAGCTTTTATTATAAGTTATTAAAATCTGTTTAATATAATATTAATATATATATATATATATATATAATATTATATTCTTATTATTATAAATCCTTAAAAACAGATATATTTACATCTTTTATTTACATTACAAGTTTAGATTTAATCTAACCAAGTTTATAATACAAACATTGGAAACTTAAAGTTCCATGTACTCGGGCCCAAAAAAGAAATTTAAAGTGAAACTCAAGCATTGGAATAATTAAATGTGGGGAAACTTCAAGTTTGCGTCAAAGACGGTTAGAGAAAATAAGGAGATGGTAAACATATTTTTTAAAATTGAAAAAGGAAAAGAAAAAGTGAAAGGTGAACGGAAGTTGATTTGCATTGGTACTATTATATGTTGGGAATCTTTTAAGTTGGGGTGAAAGACGGTTTAGACAAAATTCAGAGATGCAAAACATGCAACTTCAAATTGAAATCAGAAAAGAAAAAGTGATAGGTAAAGGAATGGGAATGGAATTAGATGTTAGGAAACTTTCTTGGTAGGAGTGTACAAATTATATGATGTTTGGAACTTGTTTTCATAACGAAAACGCTGAGATGTATTATATTGAGGCTATATAATAAAACAGATAGTACAAGAGCTTTTTGAAAAGCATGAGGACAGAACTGGACACCTTGTGCATTAGGGGAATAGAGGGAGGGACTGACACATATATAATTAGATACAATTTATACATAAAGAAAAGCCTAAGATATACAACAGATTGCCAAATAAAGACACCAGAAATATACAGCCAAGCTTGTACCTGAACATATGACAAAAGGATCGAAGAAAAGACCAGTGCACCTTCATAAACAGAGAATCAAAACCCAGGGAATGAGAAGACCTAGATGGGATAGATTCCCCATCAGATATTACCTTCACCGACCATATTCTTGATCGAGAAAGCAAACCAACCTTTGAAAGGCAGTCGGCTTGCTGATTTTTTGACCTGTAGATGTGATGAATAGAGCACCCGTCCATTTTTTCCCAAAGAAACATAACTCTGTTCATCTAGCCTGAAAGATGAGGGCAGTGAATGCGACACTTTCCCAAGACATGGTCAATCACTGTCTTTGAATCCCCGTAGATTGAGACCAGGGGAATGTCCAAGAAGATACAAAAAGAGAGTAACCCAGCTAAGGCCATAGCCTTTTCCATGCAATTTGATCCCTTGCCACCATTCAATGAGATGTGATAATGGAGGCCCTCGTCCATGATAATATGGACCCCACAACCATAGGAGTTGGGATGAGCGACACCATCAAAAAAGGTTGTGGGATTTCGCAGGGATAAAACTCCTTGTTCGATCCAGGAGTCAATTTTTTTTTTAGTTCTAGAAGGCAGGGAATTGTAGAGAGAGACAACATTTTGTAGAATTACCATAAAAGGCTCTCTCTTGTCACTGAAGATTATGTTGTTTCTCCATTTCAAAGCATACCACAAGACTATGATGATTAGATATCTCCAAGATTCACGTTGCCCACTCCACCAAAAAAATCTTCCTGCGTAGAGGCATGAGGCACGTCGGGGAAACCAAAAAACGCATCCAATTCAGACCACAGAAGACGCGTTTTCTGGCATTGGAAAAACATGTGGAAGTTGCTTTCCTCTGCCGCTCCACACATTAAACAAATACTCGGCCCATGCCAGTTTCTCTTTAACAGGTTCTCCCAAGACAAGTTTCTATTGTAAAACACCAACCACGCGAAGAGGATAAATTTTGGTGGACATCCAGTTTTCCAAAAGGAGGGAGGAAACAGAGGGCTGACAGGATCATGATTCAAACCAATTAAATGAGAGTAGATGTCTCTTACACAAACCTGGGAATTTGAGTGTGGCACTTTCCAAACCAGAACATCAGCGGGCCGTCAACGAAAAATACCACAACTCCTCAAGCCGTCCCTGATTGAATTCCATTGTTGCGCTAAGAGAGCATTCATCCCCAAACTGTCGGCCTCAATCCACGTAGGGACGTGATCTTGCCAAGAATCTATAAGTCTTTCCCAGGTGAAGATCCCCTTCCTATGGAAGAAGCTTAGAAGATTATCCAGAACAGAGATATTCTCACGCCCGCTTATAAAAGAATCCAGACCAATGATAATTCTGTTGCCGGATTGGAAACTCCAAGTCAAGTTCTTTAGAAAATAGTGTTCGATTTTACGGAAGCTCAGCCAAATGGCCGACCCCTGCTTTGAGCCAATTTTCCCCAATCTGTACCAATGTGTCATCTCTTTGCCACCCATGTATTTCATTTTGATAGTGCTGCTCCAAGGGCCCTCGCCAAAGATCCCTCTCCATAATGATTTACACAAAAGCACCTTCCCAAAAGATCTCAGGTCCAGTAGTTCCCAACCACCAGAAATCTTCGGCTTGGAAATCTTTTCCATTTTTACAAGATGATATTTACTCTGCAACCCTTTACCACCCCAGATAAAATTAGCAGTGATCTTGTTCATCTTCTGGATTGTACTCGCGGGGAGAAAGAACAAATGAGCCCAGTAGACAGCGAGTTGAGAAAGAACATCCTGCGTCAATATAATCCTTCCCGCCAAGGAGAGACTTCTATATTCCCAGGCAAATATTCTTTTGTAGTATATGTCAATTAACCATAACCAGTCTGCGTTTGTATATCCCTTCGCTTTGAGCTGGAAGCCCAGATATTTGAAACCATTTTTTATGGGTTTCATATCAATCCCGAAAAGCCATGAGACCCATTCAGCTGTATCTGTGTTGACATCATTGTGGTAGAGGGTGGACTTTGTCTTATTGATATAAAGACCTGTAGCCTCTTGGAACCTTTTCAAGATGATATAAAGGAGAGACCAAGTTCCTTTGCACAGTAATGTGAATATGAGCACATCATCAACGAAAAGATTGTGCGAAATGGATATATTCCTGCAAATCTTTAGAGGTCTGCACCTGTTTCCACTGAAAACTTCATTAATGTGAAGGCTCAAGGAATTCATGGACAGAATAAACAGGAGAGGAGATAGGGGGCAGCCTTGACGAAGGCCTCTTTCAGCAAGAAAGAAAGGGGAGGGGCTCCCATTAATAATTACAACATAGCTTACACTCTCTACACAGGCCATGATCCAATTTATAATATTGGATCGCAGACCAATCTTGACCAGTAGGCAACGGATAAATCCCCAATCTAGGCAGTCGAATGCTTTTTGAAGATTTGAACACACACGATAGAGATTGCTAGGAAAAATTAGAGTTCTATTTATCACAAGTTGGGGGAGACGTTCCCTTGGCATTGTATTTTGAAATGGGTTTATTCAAGAATGGGCAAGGAAGTCGAGGCTTCATGTGGTTGTTACTCATACAATTGGTGTGTTGTTTGGGATGGTTCTTAAGTTTTGCTTTTGCACAATTTGACATAAATGATGGTGTAACAGGATCTCTTAATTATTTTACTACACTAGGGATTACATGTATAGGCAATTTGGCTGTTTTCGTTAATAGCCTCATAAGAGGACGGGTTGATTTAGAGCTAGGTGCCCAAGATGTCCTTGACATTCTAGTAAGTCCCAAACTCAGGAACAGACAGAGAGTTAAACATGGAAATCACTTGCAAAAGAATAGAAGGAATTATAGAAGTTGCAGCTACACAGAATGCTTCTGTTGTAATGCTCTCAAATGGGCCACCCAATTTGTCGACGAGGCAATTCCTGGGATCCAGTGCCCGCATTGTGAAGTCCGTCGTACTGCAATTCCTTCGTTTACAAGATGCAACATATGATGCAAAAATCCAGAAGGAACAAGTTAATATAGAGACGTGTAGATGCAGCTCATGTAATTGCATTACATTTTGGACAATGCAAGACATCACCATAAGGCTTGCTAGTTGGATGCCGGGGACATTGAAACCACTCTCTGATTCCCTCTGCCTACTCCCATGTTTCACCTGCCTCAGAAATGGCTGCCATGGTTGCAACGAGGAGGGCCTGTTGCGTGTGGAGGGCCCGTTGCCTCTTGAGCAGGCCAATGAAGGGTACAGATTGAGAGAGAATAAGTACAAGGTGGTATCTGAAATTCTTAATGATATTGCTACCCGATCCATCAACTCGAAGCAAATATTTGCATCTGCATTCCAATGCATGGTAGCATCTCTGATGTCTGGACAGAGTTATTGGTAAGATCTTTGAGGTCTAAATATGCAGAAGGCAGAGGAGTCAGAGTCATGGCTTTGGAAGCTCTGGAAGGCTACTTGGGTGGACGTAGAGGAGGTGCAAAGGAAAGTGTAGAATACAACATTTCCTCCTTCATACTGCCAAGGTTCACAGAAATACTAATCAACCTTGTGCTGACCTTTTGGTTCAAAGTTGATGGCTTCTCTAGTGCTCTTGTTG
This sequence comes from Pinus taeda, assembly GCA_000404065.3. NCBI lineage: Eukaryota > Viridiplantae > Streptophyta > Pinopsida > Pinales > Pinaceae > Pinus > Pinus taeda. Next base: position 204,515 of record APFE030465643.1, read on the forward strand.
CCAGAAGGACAATAAGAGACTACCTGGTCGATAGCAAAGGTAGTGGCCTCACTGCGAATGCATTTTTAACCAAGGTTAAGGTACAATTTGATGATAATTGCACACAGGTTTGCCAAGTTCTTTTCTTTAGAGGTAATTATGCACGCATCATCACCTTATCCAGCGGTTGTGTCAACCTGATTTCCTCTCTTTGTTGGGCTCTGCTTATTTCATTTGAAGGTGGACTTGATAGTTCCTAGCCACCCTCTATGACCATAATTGCAGTCATAATTGCAGCCATTGCTACAGCTATAGGGTTGGACATTGCAGCTATAATTTTTTTTAGTTTGGTTGAGAATGACATTTTAGTGGGACTTGTCTTCATTATTATGGTCGTGACTTCATCGATTATCGTCCTACCATGGTTAATCGTATTGTTGCTACAATGAAATCGTGATGCTTTTGCTTGGCTTGCTCCAACATTTTTTTCGACGTTTGCTTTGCAAATAGCGTGTATTGTATCATGGAGCGCAGTGGTCGGAACCCTTCGTATAAAGGGTTTTGGCAGATGGGTATAAAGTGTTCATCAAATACTGGTTTGGCTTAAGTGGGCATTAGGCAGTTTGACTCTCACTAAGGAGATTTCCATAGAATTTAGGGGTAGAAATCCTGGGGCATGGAGAATCCTGACATACTCTTCTGCGTTCATGCTCAATGTTGTCCTAGCTGGAGTTCGGTGCAAGTGGGAGCGATGGCCATGGGAAGGCAATCATCTATTTTCAAGAAAACTAGGGCCTTAAATGTATCATTATATTCTTTTATCTACTTGTCACAGGTGCATATTACTACTTTAGTTGTGTAACGGCTTGTGCCGTTGATGTATGTTTTGATATGAAGCCAAATCTTTCTGTAGCATCAATTTTATTAATTTTTGAATCAAATAAATTTTATTTCTGTATTACTTTAGACTTCCCAGTGCTCATCAGGATATACTTTTCAAATTATTGTTGGGAATTTTCTGGTAAATTCCAAAACAAATAACCTAAACAGAGAACAATGCTCTGTTTTTCTCTAGGATCTTAACACAGGGAAGCTATAAACAAATTATTTTCTGAGAACAGAGTATTACACACAACCACAAAAGCTTTGTATTCATTAATAAAAGATTGCCTGTTACAGACTTCTTCCTCTCACAAAGGGATTTACACAAAAACACTTTGATTCCACCAAAAAAATTCTCTGTCTCTGTCTCTCCCTGAACAATTTTACACTACTATGTAAAAATTTCCTTTTACATTTATTGTTGTAAATAAAAAAAATTACATGGATTTACCGCTATAAACTTTTTCTCCTTACTCCTCACTCACGAGCTGGTGCATATTTCTATTTCTTCAATGAACAACAATTTGCATTTTACATTGTTGTGTATATTTCACATTACATTTAAAAAAAACATTACATTATATTCGCTGCTACGAATTTTCTTTCATTGCTCAATGAACAAGGAAAATACACATGATGTTGCTCCTATCTTCATTACATGCTCCCCCTGTATATCCTTAGAAAAAAAAACTTACACATATACTTTCACGCTTTTTACGTATCGTACTCCCATGAATAATTAAAAACATTATAATTAAAATACTATTAGCTATGTCCATACTTCCGTGACTTAAACAAATAATAAAATTTAAAATTTATATCTACATTATGCGAACAGGAGTAAATGCCATTAATTTCTTCACTGCAGTAAACAACGGTAAAAAACAAAACTTCACGCAATGTGCAAAATGGTGCAGGTCTGTGGCTATACATCAACCGTTGATCTGCCCTCAAAAAATCAGACGGCTGTGGTCAATATCAGAAGGCCCATTTCTGCTGAAGTTTACGCTCCGATAAAAAGTGGTTTTGCAAAATGTACTGAGGACACGCGTCAAAAAGTGATTGTATCGGGTGCGTTTGAGAGAATACCACTTCCTCAGCAAAAGCGGTTGTGGTTTTGCTGAATTAAATGTGCACAGTACAGCAGTTTGAAATTAATATTTCAACACTCCCCTTTAATTTCAATTACTGGGTTATCAGTCATACCCAGACATTTCCTCAAAAATTCGAAACTTTTTTGGCCCAATGGCTTGGTCAGAATGTCTGCAACCTGCTCCTAAGTCCTGCAATGTTGTAAAACAATTTCTCCATTGTTTACCAATTCCCTGAGGTAGTGAAACCTTGTGTCAATGTGTTTCGTTCTCTTATGAAACACATAATTATTGGATAATACAATAGCTGAGCAATTGTCACAAAAAACCATTGTTCCTTTTGCCTGCTCTTGGCCTAAGCTCGTTAACATCCTTCTCATCCAAACTGCTTGACATGCTGCTGCTATAGCTACCACATATTCAGCCTCTGCTGTAGACAACGCTACAATAGGTTATTTCTTAGAAGCCCATGAAATAGTTCCTGAACCCATGTGAAAAACATAACCGAATGTGCTTTTCCGATCATCTACACTTCCAGCCCAATCACTATCAGTGTATCCAATTAAATCTGAACATTCTGAAGTAGTATATAAAATGCCAAACCTTTTAGTACCTTTAACATACCTCAGAATTCTTTTTGTTGCTTGCCAATGTGCTTCTTTTGGCCTCTCCATGAATCTGAAAAATTAAACTAACAACAAACATTATATCTGGCCTAGTTGCAGTCAAATATATAAGGTTGTCTACTATTCTCTTCTACAAACTAGGATCAAAATCCTTGTTGCTGTCCTCTTTGCTGAGTTTTAATCCCATCACTGTGGGAGTGATTGCTGCTTTGTTGTCCTACATGTTAAATCTTTCCAATACTTCATTTGCATATTTATCTTGTGAGATAAAAATCTCATTTTCACTTTGTTATACTTCTATTCCTAAGAAGTATCTCAGCAAACCCATGTCAGTCATTTCAAATTCCTCTTTCATGACTGCTTTGAAATTTTCAATGAGATATTCATCATTACCTGTGAAAATAACATCATCAACATATAACACAAGAATTAGAATTTTACCATATTTTTCGTTGATGTAAAGGGTGGGTTCTCCCTCACATTTCTCAAATCCATTTTCCTGTAGATAGGAATCTATTTTGATGTACCATGCTCTTGGTGCTTGCTTCAGCCCATAAAGAGCTTTTTTCAATCTGCACACTTTGTGCTCTTGGCCTTTCTTTTCATAGCCTAGAGGTTGTTCAATGTAAACCTCTTCCATTAACACTCCATTTAGGAATGCTGACTTCACATCCATTTGGTAAACTTTCCACTTGTTTTGTGCTGCTATGGTTAGCACTGCTCTCATGGTTTCCATTCTAGCAACCGATGCGAAAGTTTCCTCATAGTCTCTCCCATACTGCTGCTTGTATCCTTTGACAACCAGCCTTGCCTTGTGTCTTTCTATTTTGCGTTCAGCATTACTCTTGGTCTTGTAGACCCATTTAACTCCAATGACTTCTTTACCTTTTGGTAGTTCAACCAAATCCCATGTCTTGTTTCTTTCTATGGCATTGATCTCCTCATCCATAGCTTCTATCCATTTCCTATCCTTAATAGAATCTTCGAAATGAATAGGGTCATCAACATGACAATATAATGCAAACAAAGAATTCATACCTTCATTTGTTGCCTCTTGCTCATAAATGTCGCTTAAATTTCTGAACTTCTTACCTCTTTCATTTGGTGTACAAGTGCTTGAAGAAGCACTTGAATTTCCTCCTTGTGGTGTGCTTGGAGAAGCACTTTCATTTCTCCTCAAGGGTGTCCCTTGCTGTCCTTGTGTTGGCACTGTTGTTTTGGGGAATGTATTCAGCCACCTCCTCATCATCTTCATCATGAGACAAATAGTTTTTAACATTCACTGGTTTTCTCTATGCTTCCATCCCAAGGGCTTCCTCCTCAATGAATTGGAACATCTCTACTAACAAAAAAAAAAGTTCTCGGAAATGGGAATATACAAAACTTGTAAGCTTTGGATTCCTCACTGTATCCAACTTGAAAATACATTTCTCCCCTTTGCTGTCCAACTTCCTCCTTAGCTGATCTGGAATGTGTGCATAAGCCACACATCCAAAAACTTTCATGTGGGTGACTCCTTGCTTTCTCCCACTCCATGCTTCTTCCGGCACTCTATTCATCACTGCTTTTTTAGGGCATCTATTTAAAATATACATTGCACAATGTACAACTTCAGCCCAATAATCATTTGGCAAATCTTTTGCCTTCAACATACTCCTCGCCATATCCATGATTGTCCTATTCTTCCTTTCAGCAACTCCATTTTGCTGTGAGGTGTACCTAGCTGTAAATTGCTTATGAATTCCATTTTCTCTACAAAACCGTAGGAATTCCTTGGAGATATACTCACCTCCTTTGTCAGTTCTTAGAACTTTGATATGTAGCCCACTTTGGTTTTCTACAAGTGCTTTGAAATTTCAAAAATTTTCAAACACTTCACTTTTGTTCTTTATGAAATAAACCCAAGTTTTTCTAGTAAAATCATTATGAATGTTAGAAAATATTGGTTGCCTGCTAGTGATGGAGTTTGCATCGGTCCACATACATCTGAGTGAACAATTTCTAAGGGTGCTTTTGCCCTTATGCTTTTCCCTGAAGGAAAACTTTCTCTGTGTTGTTTCCCCAAGATACAACCTTCACAAAGGCTGTCCGGTTTCTCTATCAATGGTAATCCTCTTACCATCTCTTTTCTGCTCAACAAATTAAGACCTCCAAAGTTGAGATGTCCAAATCTCAAGTGCCACAACCAATTTTCATCCTTTGGCACGCTTTGGAAAGCTTCTTGGGTAACTGCTGCAATTACTTATTTGTTTTTCAAATCTGCCCGTATTCTTAGAGAGAACATCCTGTTCCTTGTCATCTTCACTTCAGCAATACATCTTTTGCTGGGTGCTATATCCATGATGGTGCATACATCATTCTTAAAGAAAACATTGTACCCCTTATGGACAAGCTGTCCAATACTTAAGAGGTTACATCTCATTCCAGGGACATAGTAGACATCTGCTATGGTTTTCTTTTCACCCTTCTTTGTAAATATCTTAACTTCTCCTTTACCCATAACAGAAATTTTACTATCAGTCCCAAGTGTGACTTGTGACTTCACACTTTGATATAAAGCAGAAAACAAGGCTATGTTTCATGTCATATGGTTGCTACAACCGGAGTCTAGAAACCATATATCTTCACTGTTTGTTTCAGCCATGTTACAAGCTAATAAAACATTATTTTGGCTGATATTTTCTCT
>APFE030465645.1:0-11989 GCA_000404065.3 Pinus taeda
TTTTTTTTTGTTTTGGCGCTTTGTATTGAAATCGAAGGCGTTGTTGATTCAATGCAATGGCTTTCACTAACTTCCAGTGTATGAGATCTTTTTTTATTAAAACTGTGTAAATCTCGAATGCATTCCCATTTATTTTTTTAGGAAGAGAATTTAAAGGATACAAACCAAAATATATTGAAACCATTATACACATATTAATGTTTCTCTAACCTCATTGTTCATGAAAATCCCCCTTCTAATGAGTGCAAGACATGCAAGGCACTTTCCACGTGATTTGGAAGAGAATGATATTACAATATAAAAACATATTTTTTTTATGGTTATTGATAAATTAATAAATATATTTTAGGAAAAAATTAAAATATATGGAAATCTAATAAAATAGATATACTTTCAATAGGAAAGCTAATACTTTTCATTAAGAATAAGATAACAGTTCAACAACACAAATTGTTTACGATTTGTAACACGTACGTCACCTCCTATTGCAACTCTTCTACTAAAAATGTTCATGACACTAGGGAAACCAAATTTGTAAGGATTAATTAATTAATTTAGTAGTTTAGGATGTGGTCTCTCTTCTCAACAACAACATCACACTAAGGAAATTAAAGTTGAATGTTCCAATCAATTGGCTAGGGAAGGGAAAAGAAGAGGAATTCACATCCTAAATCTTGTAAATGTAATTCAAGAAGTTCTAATTGACCATGAAACTAGATCTGGTAACTAGCCAACCACCCTTTTGGATGAACTTTTATTTCATTATAAGGATTTGCATTTTTGAATTTATGGTGTATCAAATTTGTACAAATTTTGTAAGACTCCAAATCTTCCCTTATTTGTCACAAAGAAGCAATTAAGGGTAGGGAAGATGTTGGAGGGGCTAGTCGACATAATTGACCATCCCAAATAATTCTAGAATTGATATTATAAAGTTGATCAATTGTCTAGTCGATTCGAGAGTCTAAGTTAGATAGGCTAAATTGGTTTTGACAATTAAAATGTTGGGACTATCTCGACATAATATATATATATAATATATATCTGTGGAAATGTATGCATCATTAAATCTTTTGTGACTGGATTCTCAAGAAAATATAATATAAAGTAACAATATGTTGGTTCTTCACTACATCATTTCTCTTCTTCTATTCTATTTTCCTTATCTTCATGTGATTTCTTTTTTTCATTTCTACTAGTAACTAATGGTCATTATCTACTTCTAAAATATAAAATATTTTAAAATATTGGTGCATTTTTCAATGAATTGTAAAATCTTGTAAAATATTAGTGAATCGTTCACTTAAACATAAAATCATGTAAATTATTGCTGAATCCCTCATTTAATATTTACATCGAGTTATTTTTCCTTCTTATGCAATTATTCTCTAATGAAAAAAAAATTATCCAATTACTTCGCTTCAAATAAACAAACATCATTAGGATTTTGTGGTTCATCATCATCTATAAGTTTTTTCCACTCCTTAATCTTCATAAATGCTTCAAATTCTTGGCCAAGATATCATATCTAAATGTATGTGAATAGATATGTTCTAGATTCATGAGACTGTAGCTCCTTGATCATATCTTCAAGCTCACTTGATTTTTCTCTAAGCTCTTTATTGGATTGTGTAATTATGGATTGCTGAAAATACAAATACAGAGCTATTAGTGACCAAGATTTTTGAAATGATATCCAAAACAATATATAGTGAAATTGAAAATCTTCAAATTTTCAACAAAAACTAATAAAATATTGTTAGAAATAATCCACAAAGCATACTTAATTGTTTCTCTTTGATTGAGAATATGAAGAGGTTCTGCGAGGAACCCTCCTTCTGGTTCGACTTGCATACGAGAAACAATTCATAGTTACAGCCCCTTTTTAATTTAAAGAAAAAAAATATTCTATCCAAGTCATGTCTCTCACCCAACAGTTTACATGAATATTTTGCCAATTAATGATGTGTTGAGGATTATACACATACTTTTTTATAATGACACGTGGAACACATTGTGGACCCAAATGTGGCTTGGTAGTGCAATCTTATAGGCCACTGGCCAAATTCATTCCAAGACTTGGAAGGGTCCACAGAATCGGGGTGCCAACTTAGCACAACCTCACCACTATAAGGAACTTTTCTAGGGCTTTACTCTTAGATATACGTGGTCTCTCAGTTGGAATTCTTTTTATGTCCTTTTTTTGTCTGCATATACTTTATGTCTATCCTGGGCCGCTCTTAGATTTTGTTGAACCTTTTTGACATTTTCCTCCATCTTTGCTAGCATGTCAGGACCTAATGCAAGCTTATTAATTGGATTATTCTAGTCTATGGGAACTCTGCACTTCCTTCCATACAACACCTCAAAGGGACTCATGCCAAATGATTCATGATGTCCATTATTATATGAAAATTCCACTAAGTGGAGATAATCTTCCCACTTTTGTGGTTGTTGCATCACAAACATGTGTAACATGTCTTCCAACACCTGATTTACGTGTTCGGTCTATCCGTCTATTTGGGGCTAGTAAGCAATACTAAATTGAATTTGAGTTCCCAATCCTGAAATGAGGGTTTCCAAAATGTGGATGTAAATTTTACATCCCTATTGGAAATTACTACCTTGGGCATCCTGTGTAGATGAAAGACTTCCTTCATGAATATGTCTGCGATTTCCACAGTGTTATAAGTGGAATTCATACGTATGAAGTGAGAAGTTTTACTTAATTTTTCTACTATCACGATAATTGAGTCATGCTGCATTCTAGTGCGAGGTAGACTAGTGATGAAGTCCAGTGATATTGTCTCCAATTTCCATTCTGGAATGGGTAATGGTTTCAACAAACCTGCGGGGTGCTGGTGTTTTTCCTTCACTAGTTGACACTCCAAACATTTGGACAAGTATTCTGAAACAATTTTTTCTTAACCCAGGCCAAAAGTACCCTTTTTGATGACTGAAAACAATTTTTGATAACCTGGGTGGCTAGCACATTGTTTCCGATGAAATTCATCCAAAATCAATTGTTTAACAGAGTTTTGGTTATGAACATAAATTCTGTCTTTGAAAGTGAGGATGTTGTCAGAATTTATATTGAAATCTGATTGTTCCATTTTTAATAGTCTGGTGCCAAAGGAAACTGTATCTTGGGTCCTTAACAAATTCTTCCTTTATGATCTTCAGAATGTTTGAGTGTACTTGATTGATTTGGACCTCATAAATACAGTGTACTTTTCTGCTTAAAGCTTCGGCTACTCAAATTTCCTTTCCTTTAAGATGTTACACGTCAAAATCGAATTCACTAAAAAATGAGGTCCATTTAACCTGTAGTGCATTTAAGATGGACTGGTTGAAGAAATTCATAAGGCTGTTATGATCATTTAATAGAAAAAATTTCTTCCCCAATAAGTAGTGTCACCACATTTTAAGTGCTTTCACTACTACTGTTAATTCAAGGTCGTAAGCGGAATATCATTGCTCGTATTCTTTTAAGTTCCATGATTCATAAGCAATCACCTTTCCTTCCTAGGTCAGCACTCTGCCCACACCTTCTTTACTAGCCTCCATGCAAACTACAAATGACTTTTCCCTATCTTCTACCTTTAACACAGGCGGAGTGGTAAGCAGATTCTTTAATCTTTCAAAACTCTGCTGGCACTCGGTTGTCCATTGGAAGGCATGCCCCTTTTTTTGTAAGGAGTTCATTGGAAAGGAAGTTTTTGAGAACCCCTCAATAAATCTATAGTAATATCCAGCCAAACCCAAAAACGACCTGATATCCACGACATTCTTTGGGGTGGTCCATTCCATGGTTGTTTTGATCTTCTCTGGGTCTAACGTTTTCCCATCCACTGATATAACGTGGCCCAAGTACTGAATCTGATCTTTTAAAAAATCACACTTGATGAATTTAGCATATAACTGATTTTCTTGTAGCATTTTCTATACTATTCTCAGATGCTATTTATGTTCCTCCTGATTCTTAGAATATATCAGAATGTCATCAATGAAACTCAACATAAATTTATCAAGATAAGGCTAGAAAATACCATTCATCATACTCATAAATTCGGTTGGGGCATTTGTGAAGCCAAAAAGCAGCACCACGAACTTGTAATGACCATAACGAGTACAGAATGTCGTCTTGCAAATGTCCTCCTCTTTTATTCTTATTTGATGGTAGCCAGATCTTAGATTAATTTTCAAGAATACTTTAGCTTCTTGCACCTGATCAAATAGATCATCGATATGTGGCAAAGGATATTTATTCTTAATGGTTAATTTGCTTAATTGATGATAATCTATGCATAATCTCATATTCCCATCCTTTTTTCATACAAATCATATGGGAGCTCCCCAAGGGGAAATGTTGGGGCTGATATACTTCTTGTCTAGAAGCTCTTGCAACTACATCTTGAGTTATGTTAACTCAGGTATGCTCATGCGATAAGGGGCACTGGATATAGGGGTTGCACCAGGATTTAGCTTGATGGTGAAGTCAATGTCCCACTTTGGTGGTAAGCCTGGAATGGATTCTGGAAATACATCAACAAATTCCTGAATGACAGGAATATTTTCCAAAGAGGTCCTTTTATTCTTGGTTTTTGTAAACCCCACTTGGACAACATATATTTCACATCCCTTTCTAATACATTTTCCTAAGTGGTTAGCAGTAATAGGATGTAACTTGATATTGGTTTTAATTCCTTGGAGTTCCTTGCTTTGACCTAATTCAACAATAAAACTGACAGTTTTTTGTTTGCAGTCCACAAGGGACCAACACTTTTCCAACTAGTCCATTCAGATTAGGATGTTGTAAAAACCCAAAGGAAGTAATATGTTAAGGTCAGTGTAAATAGGATGCCCTGAAATCATTATGGGACAACATTCTGTTTTTGTGATTACCCTCCTTTTTGTCCCAGTGGCTAATTGAACTAGCCATGGTTTTGAAACTTACTGCTCTGCAGTTGACACTTTTCTACCACCTTAGGACTAACATAACTTAAGCTAGCACCTAGATCAAATAAAATAGAAACAGGTTTCCTAGCAATCATACCTTCACATTCAATCATGGTGGGCTAAAATTCTGCCTGATGATCATCTACAACAGTGTTAATTCTGGGAATACTCCTTGCCACTTCCCCAACTGTGGATGCTTCTTGCATATTTGATAGTTGTTCTGTCCTTCCCTTATGCGGACAATTTTTGTAATAGTGGTGTTTTCCACAACCCCAACATTACAGTGATGGTTTTGATTATTGGCCACTAACAGATTTAGTAATTCCTTCCTACTGTCGATTTTAAGAATACGCAGTTTTGGGCAGATTCCTCGCTGTAATTTTGTTGAGAGGTTTTTTCCGTATATTTTTGTTATTAGCAAATTTTGAATGTTTGTTTGGAATCAAGCTCCTACCCTTCCAATTCAAACCCCCCTTTGGTCCTTTGTTCTTTTGTTTCATCTGTTGGTAGTAGATGCAAGATTTCCGCACAACATCATCCATTGTCTTAGGGTAGTCAAACTCTAGCTTTTCCTTCATAAAGTTGGGTAAGCTACTGATGAAGCGTTGAATTTTAGACTTTTCCTCTTGCATGTAAGGCACATAATGCAGAAAGGAGGTGAATAATGTAACATACTCATCCATAGTTAAGGTTCCCAATCTTAACTCATGAAACTCTTTTTCCTTTTCATCATAATAACATTAAATTAATATTTTCCTCGGAAATGTTTTTGAAATTCTTACCATGTAACTTGTTCTTCTTCGATTTTCCTCACTGTTTTGATTTCTTCCCAGCATAAGGCGGCCTTACCCCTTAACTAATAAATTGCTTAAATCGTGCCTTCATTTTATTTGTGTATTCATAAATCTGATAATATTTTCCCATGTCAATTAGCCAAGCTTCTATTGCCTCTTCTGATTCCCCTTCAAACAGTGATGGCTTAATCTTTTTAAATTCACCTTGCAACTCAGTTTTCTACCTTTTGGTTTTCTGTTGGTTGGAGACATTGTCTAAGCATCCTTCTTTGTCTTCCCCATGTCTTTCTGCTGACTCAACATTTTCTTCTCCATGTTGAGTCGTTGGGGTCTTTTCCCAGTCCTCAGTATTGGGGTCAGGATGTCGTTGATTTTGTCAATTGGACAAACTTCTAAGGATTTCCTCCTATTCTAAGCACAACCTTTCATTGTCTGTTCTTAGAACTGTCATTTCAGCACGCAGCTATTGAACTGTTTCAAGTAGCACCGCATTAGCTTGATGGGATTCCTCACCTAGCCGTATCTAAATATCAGGATTAGCATTCACATATGTTGTTCTGAGTGGATTGGGTGGTTCTAGATTCCCCTGCATTCTGTCCTTTTTCTTTTATTGATGCGATCTCTGTGTTCACACATACCTTTGTTTAGTTAAAACCAAAAAAGTAAACATAGTTTTGTAAAATTCAATAAACAACTATTCCCAGAGAGTATCAGTGTACGAACTTGAACTCTGATACCACTTGTAACAGTTAAAATCTAACTTACAAATTATATATGATAAATAAAGTATTTCTTTTTTATGTTGTAATTATTCCCATCTCGGACTTTGGTTATGGACTTATTATATAATACGAAGTTATTGATTGTATTTATTATTAATTTCATGGACTTCAAAATCCCATAGGTTTATAATGGTGAAATAATTTACATAGATTACAATGAGGGTGTATAGATTGGTTTTTAATGCACATGATACACGAGGTGATCCCTCCGTCCTTGCCCAAATTTTGATTTGTTGTCTCTTGTACCCAGAGACACGTGACAGAGATCTGTGGAAAGAGACTGTATGCACTAGCCAGCTGGTTCAGGTTTCTTGAGCCATCGATTTGGTATTACGCTTGTTGATTTGGTTCTCATGATCTGACGGCAGAGGAGACTTAGGGTTTCATTCCCTAACTAACTCTTCGCGCTCGACATCTATGTGGCTCATTGTTACTACTTCTCTTGGCGTTCCTGCTTCTCTGCGAGGGTTTGCACTACTGAGGATTTCATTCTATCCTCTGTATATTCTAAGGGATGTGATGGTGATGGAATCAATTACTACGAAGTTAGGGAATCCAACTGGGTTGGCGTTTTGTCATTTTGTTGATCTGCACCATAAGAATGTTATAGAATTGGGTTTTGGTCTGGCACAACATTTAACGTTTCACCTTCGCTGCATAGGGATGACTCATGGAACCTAAAATGCTACTAGTGATAACCGATTCCAGATTTAGCTGCGGAAGGTGAGGTTCTATGTGTTTTCTGTTTCATACCTTGAAGAGTTTTATTCCTTGTGTTAAGGTTCACCTATTTTACATTTCCATTATGGCTGTTTGATGGATGGAAAACATGTGGGCTACCCGACACAAAAGCCTTCCACTCTCAGGTAAGAGCTCCCTACTTCATTTTTGTTCTATGGCTTTACAATATTCTCATAGAGGTCTACTGACTTAATGTCTCGGATTTTCATGTCAGGTATGTACACAATGGTTTTTGTTTATTTGTTTGATAATGACCACTACCCTCCAGAGCTTAAGTGCTTACGAAGACACTATTGACTCTTCCAGGTTGGACTCTTTACTTCTGGGCATGAATTAAGTTATGAGAAACACTACTCATATGGTCGTGAACACAAACTAAGTCCCTTATCGGGCTTTTAGCTGACAAAATGACTCGAGTTTATTGCTTTGTTTTTGAATTTGTAAACAATTAGTTAAGCTTAGATGTTTGATGGAACATTGTGTAAGGCATTTTGGTAGTTTTATGGAAAAATCTTGTTCTAAAGTCGACTGAGGTTTTATGTTTTTCTTTTCCTACAGAAAATTCATAAATCTGCTATGCGGTCCTCTTAGGTGAATCGGTTCATGTGGATCGATACTCATCACTGAATGTTTAACTTATTGTACTAGAACATACTTAACTTATTTTGCCTGTTATGAATTTTTGGGAAGGCAATGAAATTATCTTCTTTTGCTTTTTGGTTGCGTTCTGAGCCGAGAATTCCCTTCTTTTATTTATGCAAGCATTCATTGTTTTTTATTGACAATTTCCGAAAGAATCCGCTCAGGAATTAGTTTGAGATAATTATACTATTTTGAACAATCCCTCTACTATGTTTTCATGGTTGTTGTAGTTTGAGTTATTGTATCTTGTACCTACGTCAAAATAATACATGAATATTGCCTTTACATTCTTACCAAATTTTGTAAGGGGTGCACAGGTTATCCTACATATTCTCTAATAAAAGTGCATTTCACTTGTCTTACTTATGTATCCTAATAGTTCGCCCTTGATATTTAGGAACAATGAATCATAATGATTGAATGAGCACTTTATTCCATCTTTTCTATGTTAATTGGTAATTCCACAGTTACTAGCATAAAGTATCTAAAATTGTATATATGAGAAAAAGTACTTATACCTTTTATGCGGATCACTTTATGGAGTTGAGGGAGAGACTCATTGTCTGACTTCCTTACATACACCATCATTGGATGCATGCTCTTCGTATTCCCCTGGGTCGGTTCAGAGTGGGTTCACATCGACTTCAGGTGGATGCAGAGCACCAGCTTAACCGACATTCGTTGCTCAATATTGCAAGCCTCCGCCTCCTTGTGGGGCAAGAATAGGAGGGAAAGATGTGAAAACCTCCGCCAAGCTATTGATCTTTTAAATATAGTTTGCTATTTAAAAAATTATTCTAATGTCAGTTGAGGAATAAAAAATTTTATTGTGTCATTAAGTTTAATCTTCACACTCTAGTATTAATCTAGGAAGAAACTGCCTAAAATATTTATCTATTCAACCTGCAATTTCCCAATATTTCTAGAAAGTCTCTCTTCCCAACCACGAGTCATTGAGGCAATGACGTCGAGACTCTCATCCGAGAACTTTTGTTGGTTCACAATTAATCTCTCATGGGAGCACTTTCGTTGGTTCACAATTAATCTTTCCAACTACAGTCAAGTACCTTGGGCTGTTGGACCCCTATCTGGCCTCAAGTCTTGTACTTCTTCTGACTATTCCCTAAGAATTCTCCCACTAGTTTGTTTCAGCGATACTCTCCTGGATTCTCTTTTTTCCCATCTAATTCTCCCTACAAGGCAAACCATAACTATTTCTTTTAAATAATGTAACAATTTCTATTTTAGTTTCTATTTTGTTAATGTATCATTACCAATAATTTAGGTAATCATAAAAAATATGTTTCTTGCCCTTCTAGCCTCAATTACTTAATATTTAACACCATACTATAATAAAACTTCAAAGTAACAAATGGTAAATATCCACTTAGTAACCTAAGTAATTTCATGCATTTTGGGGGTGTTACACATACCACCCTTCATATGTTACCAAAGAAGCTAATAGATTTGAGTTGCAACTTCAACCTTAATTTTAGTTTCTATTGATTCATACATTTCAAATGAATCTCGTTCAAAATAATGTGAAACTTAGTCCAAATTTTGAAAAGAAAGTTAAGAATTCACAAATTTAAGATAAGTTCAGGCTGAATAATAATAATAATAATAATAATACATGTAGTAAAACAATGCAAAAAAAAACAACAATTAAAAGAAAATGAAAATCTAAAAATATTGAGTGGAGAATTGAAAAAAAAAAGGTTAGCCTTTAAATATACTTGTGTTGTTTTTGGACAGTGAGACCAACCAATTTTATTTTAAAACTGTACTTAAGACCAAAGAAAGAGGAGATGAGATGGAGGCCATGTATGAGTTGGAAAGAAAGAGAGGGGATTTGTCTCTCTATATAACGGTTGTTCAAGATATGGAAGGATAGTATTTATTGAAATGAACACTATAGATATCTATAAAATGTCCATTCAACTCCTATAAAATTTATTTTAAATTAAAAAAAAAAAAGCAAAGAATTCAAATTCAGAATTCCCAAATTCACTATAAGTCAAGGTTGATAAATAATAATAAAAACGAGTAATAAAAGAATTCAAAAACAAATAAATAATAATAAAAACTAGTAATAAAAGCATTCAGAAACAAAAATCTAAATCGAAATTCAAAAATGAAAACTAAAAAGCATGTCAGCTTTCTAAATATACTTGCTTTTTTGGGACGGTGGTCAGAACCAATTTTAAAACTTCCTATCGAAAGCCATCAGAGAGGAGTTGGAGGGCATTGTATCCGTTGGAAAGAGAGTGGATTTGTCAATCCGTGCAAGGGATGGGGCTTAACGTATTATCGAAAGAAACACTTGTAAAATATATGGAATCTTACGTAGAAAAATCTTGAATTAAATTTGAAAAAAATAAAAGCAGGCCAGTTTTCTAAATATAATTTTTTTAGGACGATGCCAATTTTAAAACTATTTGTTGGAATGAAATGAAATGACAATGTATCCGTTGAAAGAAACACAGCTTGCATAAATTTTACATTTACATTTTACTCTGATATTAATATCCAAGTCCGTTCCTGATGCATGAGTGTATATGTGCCTGTGCATGAAACTTTCTGTGCCTGTCTGATCCCTGTCTGTGCCCGTGCATGTGCCGCTCAATCTGAGTCGCCTGAGTTTTCTTCCCAACGTCAAAGGAAGCGCAGTCGAGCAACTTAATGGTCACGACTCTCTCTCTCAATAATGGCTCTGCTCTCTCCCATTAACTTCAGGTACAAACCATCGTTAATTCATTTGTAATAGCCTTTTAATTCATTCCAACCATTTTAATGAATGTTCGTCAAGAGGTTTGACGGACAACAACCTCCAATTGAAGAGTTGGTAAAGCATGATCAATGGTTAGGGATTCGATTACAATTACAGTTACCCAGTCCCTTCTTTACGTTAATTTATTTTCAGGAAAAAGGGTATTTTCATTATTTTTCTCTCGTATTTCCTTCTCTCAGCCCTCTAAGGATGGAAATGGAAATGTCAAACCAGCCCTGTAATGATTCTTTACTTTTAATTGAGTGAAAACCGAAATGTCGAACCAACCCTTTAACGAGTATTTTTGTTAATTCATTTTTTCAGCTTTGTAATGATGGAAACCGAAATGTCAAACCAGCCATGTAATGGGTATTTTCTTTTAATTGAGTGAAACCGGTATGTCATATCAATCATGTAATGAGTGTTTTATTTTAATTGAGGGCCATGTAATGGGTATTTTCTTTTAATTAAGTGAAACCGGAATGTCAAATCAATCATGTAATGAGTGTTTTATTTTAATTGAGGGATTTAATTACAGGTATATTTTTGCTAAACTTTGCTCTCAAAAGAGAACCGTTTATTTTAATTGCGGATTTAATTACAGGTATAGTTCTGCTAAACTTTGCTCTCAAAAGAGAACCATTTATTTTAATTGAGGGATTTAATTACATGTATATTTCTGCTAAACTTTGCTCTCAAAAAAGAACCTCGTCCTTTGGTTTCATTTTTGTTTTCAACCTAGTCAAACCCACAACAAGAATATCTTATTTTCTTTATTTTTCTATCTGTAATTCCTTCCTTCAGCCTTGTAAGGACTCAAAACCAAGCTGTCAAACCACACTGGTATTTTTTTTCAATTGTCTAAGAGTATTTTCTTTAGCTTGGTTATATCTCATCTATCCATATGGTATTTATGAAATTCATCCCTGTTGTTTCTACTCATCTCGTAACTATTCCATTTGTCCATATTATTCCTTCATCTATCCATACATGTTTCTCCATTCATCATGAAATGCATGTTCAACATTCCAATGTGTTTAATTTTTGTTTCTCAATTAGTCTAGTTTCAATGTAATTATTGTGTAGTGTTGTTTTATTTAAATTAGATTTTCACCTATGTAGTTTGGTGTAAATTGAGACACATAAATCATTTGAATTTTTATTTTTATTTAAAATATATATAACACATTTAAAACCCATCACTCAAATCTAAATATTTATTCAAAATATATATAATAAATTTAAATTTAAATGAGAAATATTATTTAACAATTCGGTGTTATGGTGAGTAAATGTTTTCC
>APFE030465647.1:0-50158 GCA_000404065.3 Pinus taeda
CTCGCCCACCTGCGCGAGAATCTTCATCAAGCTCAGAACCGTATGAAGCAACAGGCCGACCAACATCGCTCAGAGCACCAATTTCAAGAAGGGGATCAGGTCTTTTTGAGGCTGCAACCCTATAAGCAAACATCACTCAAAGACAAGGGTTGTCAAAATCTCTCTCCAAAATTCTATGGACCATACCAAGTACTTCAGCGCATTGGAGAAGTGGCTTACAAGTTGGCTTTGCCACCTACAGCAAAAATCCACCCAGTTTCCCATGTATCGTGCCTCAAGAAAGTGATTGGGAACAATTGCCGAGTTCAAACCAGTCTACCGGAATTGGACGAGGAAGGGTCAATCTGGCTTCAACCGAAACAGGTTCTAGACACACGAGACAAGCACCTGCGCGGCCGCATGATTAAAGAGGTCCTCGTCAAATGGAAAGACACCTCTCCGGAAGATGCAACTTGGGAACCAGCCACTATTCTTCAGCAGTTTCAGCAGCTTCAGCCTTGAGGACAAGCCTAGTCTTAAGGGGGAGGGCATGTTAGGGTCCCACCCTAACCCCCTTATTCATGTCATGGGATCACGTCATAGTCAAGAGTCAATAAAGCCCATATTAATATTTATAAGTGGTTAACCTGCAATTAATGAAGGGACCACAGTTAGTTGCAAATGGGCGGTAGTATTAAATAAAGGGTAAATGGGCGGTAGTATTAGATAGATGGTATTAATAAAACCCATGGTATTGGCCCGTGGTATTGCATGTATGAGTCATATAAAAAGGATAGAGACTCCCTGCGAGGAGTATCGTGTCTTGTTTGTAATCGAGCTCTGCTCTATTGGAGGTTGCCCCCTCGAAGAGGCCTGTGAACATTTCTCTCTGAGTAATAAAATCATTGCTATTCTGTGTTCTGGGTATATTTTCTTCGCATATTTTGTGTTCTGGGTATCTTTTCTCCGCATATTCTCTGTTCGGTATTACTTTGCAGGTTAAGAAGCATAACGAGTTTATTGTAACAAACTACAATAATCCTTGTCCAAAAGCCCTTTCAATTGTATGCTGTCCTATCTAGAGGATTAATCATGTGTACTTTTTAGTTCCTCCTTTTCCAGTTTATGTGTTGGTGGATTGGCATTCAAGGAGGGAAGTCCTGATATGGAAAATAACCCTATCATAGTGACATGCCACTGCAGAAATATCTTTTATTTGGGATCCAAGCAATCTAAATATTACAGACTTTATCAGTTCTCAATCACCAGACAAACTGACAGATAAAGTGTCAGTCTCCCTTATTACTAGTTCAATTCACATTCTCTGTGTTACACACTGGAGGATGAGCTGCTGGTGATTGGACTCTGCACACTGCCTATGTACCTTAGAAAATAGTGATCAAGGAATGGTATTGGGAGTCTGTAATACTGTATTATAACAAATTACAATAATTATGGTTGAATAGCCCTACCTAATGTGCCCTGTTCTGTTTAGAGGATTGTTTATGTCTACTTTTTAGTTCCTTCTTCTCAGTTCATTTGTTGGTGGATTGCCATTCAAGGAAGGGAGTACTAATGTGGAAAAAATCCCATCATAGGGACATGCTACTGTAGTGATAGATCTCAATTGGGACTCAAGCAATCTACATATGAGAGACCTGTCACCAGAAAAACTAACAGATAGCATCAGTCTTTCTTATTTATTATTATACTAGATTTGAAGAATTTCAGCATGTGATATTGACTATTATGAGCATTATGACCTGCTTTTAATCGGCTTCATTGGTTTGACTAATTGCTAAGTTTCCATTGTCACTTTCCTGATTCTAAGTAGCTTTATGAAACACTTGAACTGAAACTAGGACGATATTATGCTGTCATGCTTGGAGCACATTTTTTAGTTGAGGTTTGCACTTACATAATATGAGCATAATCATAGTACTTAGTTTGAGTACTACTAGAATTGACTATTAACTAATATTTGATTACATGTTGAGATGTATCTATCATGTAAGGTTGTTTGATGTGGTGCTTTGTTCTGAATTACACAGATCAATTCAATCTCCCCAAAGGCCTTGAGTTCTGCGGTGAATGACATATGCTCAGTGGTAAACTTGATAGATAGAATGGCAGGATCTGCACCAGGCGATGGTTCCAGAGCTGCTGCTGGAGAAGATTTAGTTGCCATGACAAAATGCCGTTTGCAAGCAAGAAATCTAATGTCACAGGATGGCAGTGCTGCAACAAAAAGAATGAAACGTTGCATGAGTTCCATGCCCCTCAGCACTGCAGCTTCAGGTGGAAATGTGACCAATAGTCTCCAACAACATAATAATGTAGAGTCTCCAGAAATGGAATCTACAGCAACTTCTAATATCAAGAGGCCGAGATTGGCGGTATGCTGTCTATTCACTTGTTTCTAATGTACTACTATAGTTTTTTTGTCTGTTTGTGTTTATTAACTTGTGTTTGCATTAGCCACGTTATCCTGTATCTGTGCATCTTGCACTCACTAACCATGCAAGTTTATAGATATTTATTTTATCTGCTATTCTGCCTCTCCATTCCAATATGAGCAAATTATATCTTCGATCCTGTGCATCCTGTTTCATTTTTATATATCTCTTAGATCATTGTTTTTTTAATCTTATTCGTGATCTTTGATTTTTTTGTCTGCAGTGTCATTTTGACCTTGGGAGTCTTTAAACTAGTGTAGTTTGACTTAGCTAAGATTTATGAGTCTTACGGAGCCTTGGAACTATCCACTTTCTAGATTCGTGGGAAACTTCCCATGCTTGACAAGACTCCCCACAAGTTTGCCAATGACCATACTCACCACAAACTTGCAATATTTTTTGTGCACAGAATTTACTATATTTTAGGGTTTCTTGTCTTTGCTGAGTCCACAACATTGGTTTAAATAGCTGAAAGCTTGTTTTTTGTACCTCCATTGCTACAATGCATCTGCGGGTGTGAGCTCGTGGTTTCATTTCTACCAGGTGATTCTTTTTGGCCACATCACCTGATTGCAATTTATCGACACATCTATCATCATTTTGGTTCGTCTAATGCAAATCAAGATAATCTACTTTTCTATTTCACTTTGCATCTCCAACATCATCCCTGAGCCACTGCCACCAGATTCTATCTCTTTCATGACTGTGACAATCATATCTGGATGGTTGGGTTATAGCATTTTAGCCCCATTACACTCGACAATAGAGAGATAGGGTGGCTGAGATGCTGCCATACTTCAATGAGGTTCAATCAACTTAAAACCATGTACAGACTTGACATGCTGTTCAAGGTTGCTTCTTTCTCTATGTCAAGTTTTTCTTGCAGATGACAATTAGGGGGGTTAACTTGGAGTCCACAATCTATATCCTTTTTTTTGAAGAAAGAAATGCCTCTGATGAGACTTGGTTTAGTGAACATGTTTTGCACTTTATTGAATATTCTTATCTCTTGTGGGTGACTTAGTCTAAATTGATTAGTTATCCACATTATTGTATTTTATTGAAGACTTGGCCAGCTTTGATCACTCTCTCCACAACTTTGTACTCTATATACAGTAATATAGATGAGTCTAGTCTTTGGCCAAGGCAAACCACACCTATGCTTCCTATGTTTTATAGATCTCTTTGGCTCCCTCAACATGTGTACAGTTCTGGAATACTCTTCTCATACTCAACTACTTTGTTAGTCATGACTTCTTGACTGTATCTTCTTGCATTGTTGGTTTTGTGCATATATCAATTGGTATAAGAACCAATGTTGTTAAAAGTGCGATCGGGATTAAATCGGCGCGGGGAACGAATGAGAAAAAATCGGAAAAATCGGGAAAAAATCGGAAAAAATCGGGAAAAAATCGTTTGGTACAAAAATATTCATTTTTTTTCAATTTTTTTAATATCTAAACCATCTACAACATAAAATAAATACATTGACACATAAATATGATAAAAAAAACTAATATATAAGATGTTTAATATCATTTCTAACGCTAAAATCACACATAACATTTAATCATGTCCTGAATAGTAAGTCCTGACTCCTGAGTCCCAACTCAGCCTCAAAATATCAACAAAAAATATGATAATGTATCTCATCATGTCATAATGTCATATACAATAAAATGAAAGTCTAATCCTATTGATTTCCTATGCCCCTCTTGCGAGAAAATGCCACAGCTTTCCCTTTCCCTCTAGATGTAGACGCTGGTGCATGTGCTGGTGGAGATGGCAGTGGAGTCTGATGTGCTCTAGAAGCTGAAGAACTAGAAGTAGGAGCTATAGGAGGTAGACCACGTCCTCCACTGGTGGCAGGGGTAGCCCGGGCAGGAGGTGTCACCGTGGAAACATTACAATCTCCCAATCCTGAAATTCCTGAAAACTATAAGTCTGCTGGATTTTGAATGAAATCTAAAATTCTACTTTCTCCATATGAAATCCAATGAGGCTGGAACTACTCTCAAACATCCTGAGTCATTTCATGGTAATGTTAAAAATTTAAGTAAAAGGATGAAAATGAAGATTAAGGAGAATGTCACTTTTAATTTAAGAATTTAACATTACCATGAATAGCATATCCATACTAGGGCCCAGACTTGATCCCTCCGCACGTGCCACTGTCCAAATGAGCAACTGAAAAACCAAAAAAAAAGTTTATAAAATCGTGCTGCCCCGACCCCGCACGATTTTTTCAGTAAAAATCGCGATTTTTTTCAGTAAAAATCGGCAAAAAAAAAGTAAGCGATTTTTTCGTATAAAAATCGCGATTTGATCGGCAAGCTGAAAAAAACGCGATTTTTTCATTAAATCGCGATTTAATCGCGATTTTCACAACACTTATTAAAATGTGCCATGGCTGGGTAAATAGAATGCTCCTCACTCAAAAGGCCATCTCCTCATCAACAAGTGTCCATCTCCTCATCAACATGAGAGGGATGTCATAACTCACAAGGCTAGGCCATGACATCATCAACTAGAAAAGTGTGTCATTCCTGCAAGAGAGATCTCAAGTCACATCATCATCAAACTAAATTATAAGCAGGGCAATGTACAATGCTAGTCTGGGGGCATTCTGCAGTCAATAATGTACAATGTTAGTCTAGGCGCATTCTGCAGTCAATAAGGTACTCGTCTCCTAGGCAATATCTTGGCTCCAATGTGCAAAGTTTCAAGCTCTAAAGGGAGAATAAAAGGTCATCATCAGTGTTGGATATGTCCCAAGCCCAACGCTCTACATATACAGGTTAACGTCTTGGCTATGACACCAAGAATTGTCATCAAATGGGCTTGGACATACTATCTGAGGTGCTAGAGAAGTCTCAAACAATCCCTCAAGGGACAACAACTATAGCTAGGAGTAAGTTTCTGAAAAATACTTTAAAAACCAAGTGAGATCATCATTATAGGTAAAATAACAATAAGGGTCTCACAGTGGGCCATATCTAATGCATAAGGTATCAAAGTACTTTTCACAGGCATAATATTCAAATGTATTCCTATCTAATGATTTGTAAATAAGTTATCATGCTTAGATATGGGAGGATTATCAAAAGTCCACGTTACCGCAAAATCTAATAGGCCTACTATGAAGCCCTACGAGACAAATCGAGACCTTGTGGCAACAAGAGATCGACCACCACTGTCACCTCAATGACCTTTCTCCAACCATTTAGTGGTAAATTAAACCACAAGGGAGGTTTCCCTATATAGATCACCTAACCGATATTCAACAATAAGGGTTTCAGGTGATACAAGGTCTAATGATTGGGATAAGGTACTAGCAAAGCCAAGAAAGCTAAGATATTATTTCCCAAAGTTCAAGTACTTTATCCCTAAACCTCATAAATATATTATAGAGTTGTTATAAGTTAGGACTTGAGAGACATTCACTGAAATGGCATGTAATGTCATAAAACAGCTAGAAGAAATAAGCTTCCAAGGTTAGATAAATAAAGGGATAAGGCTATCAATTAGGCATGCAAGATTAAGGGTAAGCAAGTGACTTTGATGGATAAAATGTGCATAAAACAACACATAAACAAATGACATCAACACTAATTATAGGGTTTCTCTATGCAATTAATGCTAGATCTTGCTTTTCTTAAATTATTAAGTGCAATCCCTACTCAAAGGGCAATAACACATCAAGTAAATTACTATTTAGCATAATTTCAAGAAACCCTAAACCTAGATACTTAGAATTTAGAGAGAAGAGAGAAAATAATTATAGAGAAGAAGTTGATCCTTGATCTAAATGGGCAATGGAGTTATTTAGGGAAAATTCTATGAAGAAGGTCTTCATGAAGAGGATATGAGCGCCAAAGTCTCTTCTTACAAACCCTAACGACTTCCTTAGATGGAAGATTTTAAGTTCAAGAGATGCACGTATCGGAGTTCTCTTGAAGCACTTGTTGCACCCATTTTTTTTAACATTCCAAGGAAGCAAGATCCTAAAGCTCGAAGGAATTTTTTCAAAGTTCAGAATCATCAGCCAACAGTTTATTATGTCATTGTAAACCCATTCTACAAGTTTGTAATGTAAATGATGGTAGTAAGACCATGTATTTATGTAACAACCTAGGTAATGTAACGACCTATTTATAGAAATTTATGTAACAACCTATTTATAGAAATAATATCAAATAAATTTTAATAAATAAATTATATTAATCAAATTAATAAAATAATAAAAATAAACTAATGATAAAGTATTTTAATAATAAGATCAGAAAAATGAAAGTTAATTAAAAATCAATATATTTTTTAAAGAAATATACATGACACAACATGGGAAGGGTGTCGTGAGGAAATGAAGCGGTGGCCAATGGAGGAAGGACGATCACCGCTAAGAATCAGCTTACAAACCAGAAGGAAGATTTTGGGTGAAGGGGGGTAAAAACAAAAAAGAGAACGGAAGAACTGAAGGAGGAAGAGGATCAAAAACTGAAATTACCCACAGGAAGGAAAAGTACGGATTGTTCTGAGGTTTTGGGCACGGGGGAACAGTCTCTTTGACTCAAAAGCTTACTGGACTTAGTAGCCAGGTTCTGCTCAGTTTGGCTGGGTGGATTCGGTCTTTTGGTAACCGTAGCAGAGCTGCTGAAGACATCAGCAACCGCAAGTGCACAAGTAAGTACCTTCATTAATTCTGTTAGTCAATTCTGTAAAATAAAAACTCAAGAAATTAGTTAAAGGTTCATGAATCTGTTTTTATGGCCCTTACAGGTAAGCCTATTATTTTGGCGAAGATTTTCATCCTAGGAGGTTTTTCATCTCACTGATTAGTTTGTGTTTCTAAACACAAATGATTCACAAAGTTTTTCCCTCCAACCTCACCCCAAAGCAAGGGTAGAATTTATCATTGAAGTCTCAGGTGAGTCCTAGTGTTTTAGTTGAGTCTTTTGTCAAAATGATATGGTAATAATTTACGCTATTCGGCTAAATTATTTTATTATAGAACACTTGGTCTACTCGATCATATTGTGTCGCAGAATTGAGTGTGTATTTTGAGGGTCTATAACGAACAAGTATTCCCCCTTTGTAGGTTGAATTTGTAAAAATCTTATGTAAAAAATATTTTAGTGCATGGTTCCTCATACTTAAACACCATGTCTAAAATCTTTGAAGGTGGAAAAAAAATTAATCCCCTCAAGTGTCAATTAATTAATTTTTCTAGCAAAATTAAAACTAAACCTAAGCCAGAAAATTAATTAATTTGAGTCAAAAATAAAAATGTTAGAAAAAATAAATTCTCCAAGTAGAAAAATATGCGGGTCTAAAGGAAATTAATTTTTGGAGGTCCTCCACCAAGGGAATATTATATATCTCAAGAAAAATTGGACCCTTGGACCTTGGTGATCAAGCCACCTAGCCATTATTTTCCACTTGGAGGACTTTCTCTATAAACAGAAGGCACTTTGCTTCTATTTTGATAGGGAAGCTTGATCTTGAGCTCTACTCTGATCAAACTTTGTAAAAGTTGGTGTAAGGCCATTGTCCCATTGGGAATGTTTTGATCATCATAATAAAAGACTTTGGGGTGCGGTTCCTGGTATCTTTGTCTCATTGATTTGTGGTATGTGTTGGGTATGTGCATTCCTATATTGTGCTTAACATATTAATTAAATCATTATTTCAGTGTAGATGATAGGAACATTCTATTGGTAAGTTTTGAGCTTATCTTAGGTGATTCAATTCATTGTATGTTCTAATAGTTTCTTCTTGAGAAAATATATAGAGTTTGCAGGTTCAATAACTACCAAAAAATCATTGAAGTAAACAGTCACCTTCTTTTAGACGTATTCAAGTCCGCGGTAAATTGTTTTATGACAGCAGTGAGATTAAGATATTAAGCAAATGCTAGTTTAGCAAACAAATATGTCAAACAATTCCCAATTAACTATCTCTTAGAAAGATGAAAATTTCTGTTACGATCAAGCTTTAGGAAACATATGACAGTCATGCAAATTTGTAGCTTTATGTTAGAGATTGCCTTGTCAATATTTTGAATTAATGTAATTGTTTTAGATGTTATTATCTTGATTGATTAGACAGTGAATGGATAAGGGTTTAGAAGCGAAACCTAAGGCCCTAGGCCTTGAAATAGTTTGCCAAGCTTCTTCTAATGAATGCACAAATTTTGACCAAAGTTTTTTTCAAATTTTGATGAAGTGCAAACCCAGAAAATGATTTTTCTCCTACAGTGACTGAATCAAATTTGAATGTAGCTCGGACAGCAAAAGAAATGGCCAAAGATGGGCCTACGTTAATGTCTAAGGAGCAAATCGGAGGTTGTAAGGACTGTTGTAAAAATGAACAGGCAACATTGAGGTTGAAAGGCTTCTACAGGCAGCGTTAAAGGCTTCTAGGGCATCACAATTAAGGGAAGGCCTCCCACAGGCCTTGAGGCCATGACTGAGCAAGGGGAAGCAAGGTTAAGGATTGTGTTAGGCAGTTAAGGCCACGTCAGAGGAGGAGAAAGGAGCTGAGGACTCTAGCGTGAAGGTTAAGGGAGCAACAACAGGGATAACGAGGCTCAGTTACGGTAGCGAAGGGAGAAGGGAAGATGAGATGGAGGAGAGGGAGCAGCGGCTAAGGAGAAGGGAAGGATTAGGGACGCGAAGGAGAAGGGAAGGGAATGTGGAGGCTGGCGCAAGGAAATAAGGCAGCAGCAAGACAGTTTGGAGGAATGTCGCAAGGTTGGAAGGTGTTGCAGCAAAGGGAGATAGAGGGCTTGGAGCAAGAGAAAAGGTGGAATGGCATGCAGGGAAAGGAGATGGGTGAGGGTTTGCGAGAGGGAAATAAGGCAGTTGAGGGCTAGGAAAGAAAACCAAGAGGGTTTAGGAAGGCAGGCCGTGGAGTTTTGAGGTCACGGCAAAGGTTTAAGAGGCCAGCGTTGCGCCCCAAGGGCTCAAATCTTTGCCCAATTTCACGAAAAAATTCTTCAACTTCAAATCCTTACTTTCACTGAATGATCTCGGCCCTGCAAACAAAATTTGAGACTAGATCTTGCCCTTCAAACCCTAGATCTGCCTCAAAACCCAAAAACTTTCCTTGAATAATCTCAAATTTCTACTTGCACAAGATAAAAACAAAACCCCAGATCTTGAATATGTACAAAAATCAACCCAAAACCCAAAACCCAGATGTTACAAATTCAAAATTATTCTACAAACTCTTCGGATCTATACAAATAAAATACAAATCTACTAAATCTGAGGATTATGAGTCCGACTCTACTCCCATATCTGTAGAATCAAGTTCTTCCTAGCCGGAACTATCAATTAAACTTAGTATATAAAAAATAAATAATTTTGAATGAGGCACTAACCAAAAAACCCTGCAAGAGAAACTTCATTAGATGAATCTTGGGATTTCAATCAAGAAGACTCTTTAGATCTTATGCTTGGAAGTGGGTTGTCCAACCGAAGCCTTCCCCTCATGCCCAAGTTCACAAATATAAAAGATCTTTGCACACTCAAAAAAAATTGTCAGATTGATAAAGATATAAAATAACACCATAATCCTCAAAAATTAAAGATACCTACTAATTTAATTGAATTAAAATGATATCTCAGATCCAATAACCTAAGCAAGATACCTGTGCAATAGATTATACCCAAAGGTTAAAAATCAACAACTTTTAAAATATACTTCAGCAAAACATTAAGAACAGTATTACCATAAGAAGTAGCAGAAAAACACCGCCATTAATGAATACCCCAAAGACTTTTGTGTTATTATTATTCCAGAAAAATTACAAGAGAGTTTCAAGAGCTAGTACATGATTCAAAGATCGGATCCTTTATGTTGAAGAATCTAGGGCATCTATGTATAGTGAGGTTCTTCTAACGATGATGACAATTTGTGAAGTACTTTTTACTTTTCTTATTGACACAATCTTCTCTTATTATTATTAGTGTGAGTTTTCTTACTCCATGAAACAGTTACCAAAAAAGACAAGAACACGGGATGTTTTGCTCTCAACCAGAGCAAAACCTCTCTCTCCTAAAGAGAAAAACCCTTCTGCAAATTTCTCTTATTGAAGCCTTGATTGACAAAATCCAAACCCTAGACCCTTGACTTCAGTGTGCTTCCAAGATGTTGTCATTGCTCTTCTTAGTCACCTTATGTTGATATTCCTTTTCGCATTGCTTTACACCAGGACTAGGGAAACTCAGTCCCTAGTCTAATAGCCCTTTACCATAAGATTTTTTCCAACCTTCCTTAGATTTAAACTCAGCCTTCCAGAGATTCCTTTTCGATCATTTTTGTACACACTTGATACACCATGTCAAGTTCTCTTTCTCACTATGGAAACCTTCCTTCTCACTATGTATATTTTCGGTCTCTTCTAGGGATTTCTGAGATCAAAAGAGAGACTAATATTGTCTCTCTTTCTCATACTTCACAGTCCCTTACTTCTTGCAGTATGGTCTTTCCTTCATAACTTGTCCTTCATCTTCACATTTCCATAGGGACTACCCCAATAGCCTGACGTTGGGAAATAGGTAGAACGGAGAGGTCGCGGATCAAAGTGACAATCCCCAACCTAAGTCATTGTCGTAGTGCCTGTACAATCTGAGGGACAACATTTTTTGGCGCCATTGTCGGGGACCAGTTTATTGGGCTTTGGCATTACAACAATTATCATCACTCTTCTTAATCTGCTAATCAATTTCATCTTCCTTGTCCCACCAACGCTACAACATTTTTTAGCATTGTTGTCGTGGATAGGTTTATCTTGTTCTCGGCACTTCAACGACATTCTATCATTTTATCATTTTTCCTCCTTTCTTATCATCTCATCTTGAAATCTTTCATATTTTCATCTAGCCGGCAACTCCACAACATTTCTGACACCGTTGCATCTTTTCATCACCTTATCTTTTCTCATCTCATTAATCTTTTCATCTTCCCTAGCCACACCTTTAGCAACTCAACATTTCGGTTTGTTTCCTGTTTGGGTAGCGACTCCACTTATTCATCTATTTACAAGAGCTTACTCTAGAAGAACTCTTGGTAGCTTGGTTAACCCCCATCCCAATCCTAAAAAGGCTTTGAGAGCTCAATTAAACAAATTACATTCTAGAGAGCATTTAATATTTCTCGGACGGGAAGCCCTCCTTGATGTCCATTTGTTTTTCATTAATCCTCTGAATCAAGTCTTCATGGATTATTACATGCCTTGCAACTTTACCAACATTCAAGGATATCCTTATGATCTTCCAGATGACTCTGCTATAAACAAGCTTCCAACTTTCCAGGGGAACAATGTAGTCAATGTCAAAGCTCATATAAAGAATTTCAACACTTTCCTGCAAAGATACACTCATGCGGTTGCATACAATCATGAAGATGTTAGAATGAAATTATTTGTTCTTTCATTAGAAGATGATGCATTGGATTGCTTTCATGACAAGCCTGATAATTCTTTCAACTTTGCAAGCTCTCATCGGTGCCTTTAAAGATAAATATGTAAAGGTCAAAGTAGAGGTTGAAATTATCAAAGATTTGAGTCAAATGATTCGAGACATGCAAATAAGTCATGAGATGGAAATGAGGGACCTAGAGAAAAGCATAAGAATCATGGAATTTAAGCAAGAAAGATTGAGGACTCAAAAAAGCATGGAAGCAAATCATGCCAAAGTAATCACTGCTATGAAAGTTGAGCATTCCAACCAAATCATTGCCATTCATGATCGATTGAACAAAGTAGAGTTTCAACGCAAGTCAGATAATGAAAGAAACAACGCAAGTCAAATAATGAAAGAAACAAAGAGCTCGCAACAGATAGCACGATCCCTAATTCACTCGAACAATTCTGGTTGTGTTACAAAGAGATCACTTGTCCCATTGAAAGTAGTTTGACCGAAAGTACTATGGTTGGAAAACAAATTGAGAACTATCACGTTAATTACTGTGGTACTTATATGTCACCTTTGACAGAATATATTCAGAATAAGTTTGATCATCAAGACGAAGGGTCTACATTGGTCACATTATTATCAAAACCCACTGATAAGAAAGATAAAAGAAAGAAGAGGTCTAATGTACATGGTAGCCAGGAACAGCATGCTGGTTAGATAAGTCAGAATCCTGGTCTCTCAAGAATTCAGCATGGCACATCCAAGAAGCAACCCACAGTCTTGCCGGAAAGTGTGCAGATGCTAAGCATGCACTATGTTTCAGACATCTGATGCCATAGGGTATCATTTGTATAATATCTCTTGTGAAAATTTCATTTATCACAGAAACTGGAAATGATTCTTCTAATCGTTAATTTATTTAACAATTTATTTGCTATCTGCTATAGCAAATATCAAATAATTCACAATGATTTTCACAAATAAAACTACGGAAGAAAAATAGCGTTGGAATCTAAAAAAAATACTAGCATACACACAAAAATGACACTATTTTTTTTGGACAATTGTACCTAGAAAAACCCAACTTGGAAAAATCGATACAACAAATGAGGGTTTTATTGTTGTGCAATAGTGAAATCTGAGTACAATCTATGGATGCCCAACAAGCAATCCAAACACAAGAAAATCTGACCAAAATTATTTAAGGGGATAACCCTTCTTCTACAAGCAACTCCTGCACAACTTTCCTTTAGAGAACTCCTCCTCCTCGACCTCATGCATCAACCTTTGCGCAGGCCCTATGACGTCATGCCTTTGATCTACCTCTGATCAAGTCGTTCTGCCTGTATTAGCTGATAAAATCGCTTCTCCGACACTCTGGAACCTTTGTCCGGCCTCTGAAATTGAAAACAATTTTTTCCTCCAGCGAAATCGAGTCATTCTTGTGAAGCAATTGCACAGTCCTCTGCATTGCCTCGCTGGGAATAACTCAGCGTCCTTGTTGTTGCCTCTCTGAATCTGCAAAACTTCCTACGGATCATTGTCTCTGCTTTGATCTTTGGTTCTCTGGCCACTGTTGCTGCTTTCTGGAAATTGATCTGCCAAGGAAATCAAACTGCACAAATGTTTTCTCGATCACCATATCAATCCTTTCTTATATCTTTCTGTTGGGACTCCAACATACAAGATTAAATCTTAAACGATGGCTCAAATCATTTCTGGATCAATATGTGTGAGTTTTCTAGATAATTTGCACCTTGACTTAATTAATTCTAAATAATTAACCAGTTTTCCTAAATTTAAACTTTAAGAAACATTAAAAAAAATAGGTTAATAATCTAATTAAGTCATTTCTAGGTGGAATTTCTAAAAACGATTTCTTGGTTTTTGAGATCTCATGTATTCAAGCCTCTCCACCAAATTTCGTGCCTAGAACACATCAGACACTACAGAAACTAACATCTCTAACCCTCTTCTTTTTTATTCATTAGTTAGTTTTATTTTATGCATTTATGTTATGTACCTTTACTTTTCAATTTGTTAGAGTAGATGTTTTCTATTCCAGCCGATTACTCTGTGTATACATGACGATTTGGATTTTGAATGGATATCTAGAGCCTATTTGATGGATTTATGTGTTCTTAATTACAGGATTCTGGGATTTGTTAGTTTTTGCAGTATCATATGTGTTCTAGCCATGAAATTTGGTGGAGATTCCAAAACCCAGAAATCGTTTTTGGAAGTTCCACCTAGAGATGATTTAATTAGATTATTAACCTATTTTTTAATGTTTCCAAAGTCTAAACTTAGGAAACCTAGTTAATTAATCAGAATTCATTATGTTAGATTTCAAGCTTCTGTGGAAGTTTTTTGTAGCGTCATGATCCAGATTATCCACAGTTTCTAGTTCATTTTGTCGACGTTTCAAACCCCAAACGGGGTCCATCATCAAGACAAATCAGAAAGAATATGAAAGATTATTGATTATTGAGAGAAGTGAGCCTTGCGACCTGCATATAAATAAACCAAGAACCCTAATTTTATAAAGGACGACACATTGGAGAGTATTATAAAAAAAAAATAAATTAAATAAAATTTAAGCATTAAAGAGTATTATAAATTAATTTCTTATTTAATTATTAATATATTAGATTTAATTATATTAGTTTAATTAATTCTAAAAATGAAATTAATATAATTTGTCAATTTTCAAACAAATAGTAAAATTAACATTTATTATAATAAATAAAAATAAAAATTAGAGATTAATTAATTAATTAATTAGATTAAATTAATTAATTGAAAATTGATTAAAAGTAAGGCTAAAAATAATAATAAATAATTTAATAGATTAAAAGTAAGGCTAAAAAGAATTAATAATTTAATAATTTAAAAAGTAAGGGCTAAAAATAATTAAAATTTAATAATTAAATTAATTAATAAATAAAAAAAAAAAAAATATAATAAATTAACTTATTTGTACATGATTAAAATAATTAAACCTGAACTAATAATGAAAAATTAAAATAATTTAAAAAAAAAATATGAAACTTTTAGAAAAAAATTTTATAAATAAGAAAACAAAAAAAAACAAAAAAAAAAAATTAAAATTTTAAAAGTATTATTATAATAAGAAATCATGTGTCGGCCTTTATAAAATTAGGGTTCTTGGTTTATTTATATGCAGGTCGCAAGGCTCACTTCTCTCAATAATGAATAATCTTTCATATTCTTTCTGATTTGTCCTGATGATGGACCCCCTTTGGGGTTTGAAACGTCGACAAAATGAACTAGAAACTGTGGATAATACGGATCATGACACTACAGAATTAATTAAGCCAAGATGACAATTGTTAATTTTTGCAACTAGGGTCAAATTCCACATTGGACAGCTTAGAAGACCGAGATAATGCTTACATTAAATTCTTCTTTTTGAGAGGACCAAAATCGACCTAAAGATCACCCAATTTGGTCAAGCGAAAGTTGATTTTTTAATTATTTTATTCATACATGTATTATGGAAAGGGTCAGCCCTAAGCACAAGTAAAATTGGTTAGGTCGGTATCAACCCCAAGTGGACCCTTAGGAAAGCCTATAAATAGAAGCGACCTCAAGCTCATTTCATCACATTGATCAAGCCATCTTCTATTCTTCTCTTTTGTCTTGGTTCGCACAGGTCTAACAGAAGGAGTTCGCGCAAGGGTCTGAAATCACATGGGTGGAGTTCGCATTGATCTAGGGTTTTCTGATTCCTGAACGCTGGCACATTGTGGTCAAGGCATCGTGCAGAGACCCATAGACGTTGGCACAAAAGCTTAAGGAAGCGTCCAAGGTTTCAGAAGCAAATATGAAGGTGTTGGTCCCCAGATGCTCGAATAGAATGGTCCTGAGAGCGTCTAGGCAATCATGGACGCACGCACAGTAACTGGAAGGGAGCATCTAACGGTTTGGAGGAGATCTAGTGAGTTTGACCTCGAACGCATACACAAAGTCTTCCTGAGAGCATCTGAGCAGTTACAGACGCCCTGACATAGTGATTAAGAGAGCATCCAAGGAGTTTCGGACGCACGCAGTCAATTTTGTTGGGAGTGTGGAGGGTTTTGACTTTGGGTTTGACAGTTGGCTTTAGTGATATAGTAGATCTGGGTTTCTCTCCGCTAGTATATATCTGTAGATTTGTACATCTATTTTGTAAATCTTTGCTGTAAATATATGTATTGGGCTCATTGTACTCTCTACTGAAAACTTCTTATGACTATCTATTAAAGAAGAAGATTTGAAAGGGTTTCCCGCTTGTGGCGTTTTTCTCTCGTCTTGGACCAATTTGTTGTCTCTTATGGTTGTGTTGTTGTCTTTTTTGGCAATACATATATTGTTCTATCTTCAGTTACAGTTTATGATTGGTTACATTGTTATTAATTGGATGCATTGTCAATTAAGAAGGCCTAAAGTAATTGATACATTATAGAACAATCAGAAAAATTAACAAGAATAGTCTACAAACTCACACGAAACGACTTCAAGATGATCCTAGCCATTGATTAAGTTTTAATCTTTGACGTTGGTGCTCCAATAGAGAATTATAAAAAGAAGTCAATGGGCACTTGGAGAATACACCAAATACACTTGGAGAATTCGCTTTTCTAGAGTAGCAGCAGTCAGTTGCCGAACAGTTCGAGCTTCAGTGAGGAAGCAGAGTCAGTGAGGGGCAAGGACAATGAGGCTGGAGGAAGTTTTCCAGATCCAACGAATCTAT
Organism: Pinus taeda; assembly: GCA_000404065.3. Classification (NCBI taxonomy): domain Eukaryota; kingdom Viridiplantae; phylum Streptophyta; class Pinopsida; order Pinales; family Pinaceae; genus Pinus; species Pinus taeda. The sequence goes on from APFE030465647.1 coordinate 16,614, forward strand.
TTGCAGACAGGTCGAGATTTCTCCCAGTCGATTTTTAGTAGCATCGGATGTGCTCTAGCCATGGAAATTGGTCGAGAGGCTAAGGCACATGAGATCTCCAAGACACAGAAATCGTTTGGAGAAATTCCACCCAGATGAAGAGATATTAAAATAATTAATATTTTTAATGGGGTTCCTAAGTCTAAACTTAGGAAAGTTAAAATATTGTTGCGTATTAATATAAAATGGGGGAGAAAGTTCCAAATAACGAGGATCAAGCCAGACCTAATCTTAGTCGTTGATTAGGGACTTAATCTTGGCCATTGAATCGTCAACAGGAAAAGTATAAGGGGAGTGTTGAGGGTCAGTTGGAAACACACCAAAAGAGATCAAGAATTCGATTTTCTGGGGTTGGGTTTGCTGAGGAAATAGAGTTAGAGATCAATTGCAATGAGGGGCAGTTCAACAAGGGATTTCAATCCAAGGCTGAAGAATACATATCAGAGAGGCAGCAAAGTGCTGGAAGAGGCAGCGCAGAGCCTAGGAGGGCTAACGCGGAGGCTAAGGAGGCCAGCGTAGAGGACATAGAAGCCGAAGGGGTAGACACAGAGGACACAGAGCCTGACGCAAAAAGCCGAAGACGCTGACGCAAACAACGCCAAGGGCTACAGAGGCTGACGCTAGACTAAAGAGGTTGTGCTGAGGAGGTTCTGTGGAGCAGATTGAGAGAAGATCAGCCGGGAGGGGATGACGCAATTCCAGAGGAGTGCTTGGAGCAGCTTTCGTTGTCCAAAATAAGGCACTGTTGGAGTCACTATGGGCTTGTTCATCTAGTTGTTGATTTTTCGGAATATCTGTCTCCGGATAGAGGTACTACTACCAAGGATATTCTCTTAAGGGTGAGCCATTTCTGGCACCCTAGTTGTATTCAGAAATTTGCTTAATAATAAAACCCTCATATATGCTGCATCGGTTTTTCCCCAATTGGGTTTTTCAGAGGAAGATTGTCCAAAAATAACAGTGTCCCTTATGCTGTCTCAATCTATTTCAATTTTTGATCTGTATATTTGTGAAGGCTGCAATTGTGTTTATTTCAGTATTTATATTAATAAATAACTTGTTAATGGAATGAACAAGTAGGAGACAATAAACCAAATAATGCAGTAGGGATTTCTAATGTGTCAGACTTAGAAATTTCCACAAGAAGCAGAGTCAATGAGGGGCAGGGGCAATGAGGCTAGAGGAAGTTTTCCAAATCCAGCGAATGCATTTGCAGAAAGGTTGAGATTTCTCCAGGAGGTTGTGCAGAGACAACACAGAGCCTCAAAAAGGTAGTTCGATTTGTTGCAAAGGGAGACATTCTCAATTCCAGAGATCGAGCAAAGGTTCCAAAGTATCAGAGACACGTTTTCTTAGTGAGCAGCAGGCAGGACGGCTAGACTAGCAATCAGTGTGGGAAACAGTTGCATCAGGCAGCATTAGGTAGATGCAGAGGCTGCGCAGGCCCAATTGGATGGCTTGCTTTTTAGAGGTAGTCCGATGTCGGAATTGCTCGGAGTGAGGGTAAATTCCCTCTAGATATTTTTTCAAGTAATTTCTCTACAAGATAGCTAGATTTCGAGATCCAAATTATTGTACTCATAATTTCTCCTTGCTACATTATAATAAAACCCTCTGTTGTTGCCCCGGTTTTCCCATGTTGGTGTTTTTTTGAGGACATTTGTCCAAAAATAACAGTCTCATATTTTTATGAATGTGTGCTAGATTTTCTCAGATTCTAACGTTATTTTTCTTTCGCGGTATTTGTTTGTGAAAACCACAATGTGAATTATTTGGTATTTGCATAGCAAACTGTAAATAAATTAACAATTAGGAAAATAATTTCCAGTTGTTGTGATAGATGAAATTTTCACATGGTATCAAAGCGTGAGTGATCAGCCGAAAAGCTTAGAAGCGAAGGAAAGAATTTCGCCGCTCAAACGGAGCAGCAGGCCGAAAATCTCAGACGTTGCACAGTACCTAGACAGGCAGGCCGAATTGCTAGCGCAAGAATTCGTCTTTTAGTTTCAGGGTTGTAGGGTTGCAGAAAAGTCGATTTGCCCAGGATAGTGATTCTAGCACGCAGAGTGAATAGCGACAGCTCAGATTTTCACTGAGCAGATTTCTTGGTTGGACGCAAACAGTTTTACAGCAGTTTGCAGTTGCAGAATCAGCATTGAGTGGAAAAGAAAATTGCTCACGCAGAAGGAGTTTTCCTCATAGGGTTTCCAATTTCAGTCTTGAAGGAAATCTGTAATTTCCAATTGTTGGTGGCAATAGCAGAAGGCAGATCTACGCATTCCAGGAGGGAGTGCGACTAGTAGTGCTAGCAATTGAGTTGGAAGGAGGAGATTCCTATTTATTTTTCCAGTTTTTGAGTTTCGCAGATTTTACAGCTTTGCATAGAGAGTCGTACGAGATTCCCAGAGGAGGCCATGCGAGTTAGCCAAAATGCAAATTTGGGCAGCAAATCGACTTCCAGTTGTCGAAGGCAGATGCGGAGGAAGTATGAGATGTCTAGTGCAAGTTGCAAAGCAAAGAAAGGTCCCAATAAGGGATAAGGCTCGAAAGGAGGTAGTGGGGCACCAAAACCAGGCAGAGGAGTATGAAGCTCCAATGTGCCAAATGGGCAAGGTCCAATGCAGTTGCAAGAAGGAGATCAGTCACATCAGTTCCGAATTGTTGCAGCGGAACCATCACCTTTGCTACAGGGGCCCACAATATCACTGTAGCAGGTTCAGTGTCAACAGACGCAATCTGTCATTAGACAATTGCAAGGCTAGTTGCAGTCAGCATCCAGGAGATAGTTGTAGTGACATAGGCAGACGAATTGCCCAGTTGCAGTATGTAGGTGCAATGCTAGCCATGAGATTCTCAGCGCAAAGTTACACAATCCAGTTTCCAGTGTAGGAGGGCAGTGCGATTAGCCAAGAGGGAGCGAAGAGATTTCCCATACAGAGATCGAGACTCAAAGGGAGTATAGTTTCAGAGGAAGCATCCCTATGGAAGCTAGTGCTTCAGGATCTGAGTAGATTAAACTCATTCTTGCAACAGTAGCAATAGCAATATGAGTAGATCTGACTTTACTATGTTTGCAGCCATACCTCAAGGAGAGAGGTGGAGTGATTTGGTGTTGTAGCCCTAAAGAGCTATAGAGAGTAGGAAGGGTCCTTAAGGAGTCCACGTCATGGATCATTACCACGCTACAAAGGCCCACAGTATTCAGTAGCTGGATGGATCAGTGGCAGTTGATGTTGTCAGTACCAGAGTGACAACTGCAAACTAGTAGCAGTCAGATGTTGAGGAGCACAGAGCAGTGTTGACAGTGGAGCACGTGGCTCAATGCAGAGTCAACAGCAGCGTAGATTCTTTAGTGATAGTGCAAAGGCTACTAGTAGTCAAGCCTCAAGAGATAGATGCATCATACCAAACACAGATGATTCAGTGTTTTGGATGGTTCTCAATTGCAGTAGTTGCAGATGCATCAGCAACAGATGAGAGGGAGTTCTAATGCAGATGCAAAGTTGGCAACAATATGGCAATGTTAGCAGCAGCACAGATGCAACATCAAAGTTGCGCAGTGGTTGGTGGGCAGCAGTGGCCAAACATTAGCGACATGACAGGAGATGATACAAAGACAAAGTGTTGTGGCAGGGTGTACAGCACTAGAACACAGTCCTCACTAAGAGGGAGTGTTAGTTTTTATAGGATCAAGTGTGTGCTAGCCATGAAATTTGGTGGAGAGGCTAGAATACATGAGATCTCCAAAACCAGAAATTGTTTCTGGATATTCCACCTAGAGATGACTTAATTACATTATTAACCGATCTTTTCATGTTTCTTAAGTCTAAAATTAGGAAAATTGGTTAATTAATCAAAATTAATTAAGTCAAGGTGAGAATAGTCTAAAAACTCACACAGATCAACCTCAAAATAATCCTAGCCCTTGATTAAGTTTCAATCTTGGTCGTTGGTGCTCCAACAGAGAATTATAAGAAGTCAATGGGCACTTGGAGAATACACCAAAGACACTTGGAGAATTTGATTTTCCAGAGTAGTAGCAATCAGTTGTCAAAGAGTTCGAGCTTTAGTGAGGAGTCAGAGTCAGTGAGGGGCAAGTACAGTGAGGCTAGAGGAAGTTTTCCAGATCCAGCAAGAGCATTTGCAGAAAAGCTGAGATTTCCAGGAGGCAGCACAGAGCCTCAAGAAGGCAGTTTGATTTACCGGGAAGGAAGACATTTTCAGTTCTAGAGGTCGGGCAGAGGTTCCAGAGTACTGGAGAGACGTTTTCCTAGTCAGCAGTAGGAAGGACAGTTAGACTAGTAGTTGGTTCGGGTAGCAGTTGCAGCAGACAACATCTTGCGCAAGCCCAATTGGACAGCTTACTTTTCAGAGGCAGTCTAGTTCTAAAATTGCCCAGAGCGAGGGTAAATCCCCTCTAGATATTTTTGTTAGTATTTTCTCTGCAAGATACCCAAATTTCCGCATCCATATTATTGTACTCATAATTTCTTACTGTTGCATAATAATAAAACCCTCAACAACTGCATCGGTTTTCCAAATTTGGGTTCTTTTGCAGATATTTGTCCAAAAATAATGGTATCATATTTTTATGTGTGCTAGATTTTCTCAAATTTCAGCGCTATTTTTCTTCTACGCTATTTGTTTGTGAAAATCACAGTGTGAATTATTTGGTATTTTTCGTAGCAAACTGTAAATAAATTGTTAAATGAATTAACAATTAGGAAAATAATTTCCAGTTGTTGTGATAGATAAAATTTTCACAAGATTCTCACGTTACTTCATGGAAGCAATGTGTCCCCATATGGAGCCAAATGTTGCACCCATTTTTATCAGCATTCCAAGGAAGCAAGATAGGGAAACATGAAGGAATTCTTTCAAAGTTTAGAATCATCAGCCGACAGTTTATTATGTCATTGTAAACCCATTATGCAAGTTTGTAATGTAGATGATGCTAGTAAGACCACATATTTATGTAACAACCTAGGTAAGCCTATTATTTTTGGCGACAAATTTTATCGTAGGAGGTTGGAAAATACACCATGGCTAAAATATTTGAGGGTGGAAAAAAAATTAATCCCCTCAAGTGCCAATTAATTAAAAAAAATTCTGGCAAAATTAAAATTAAATCATAAACCATAAAATTAGTTAATTTGAGTCAAAAATTAAAATGTTAGTGAAATTAAATTCTCCAAGTGGAAAAATCCGTGGGTCTATAAGAAATTAATTTTTAGAGGTCCCCCACCAAGGGAAATTGGATATTCCAATAAAAATCCGACCCTTGGACATTGGTGGTTAAGTCAAAATCAAATGTTTGAGGAAATTAGCTCAAAATAATTAATTTTGAGTTAATAAAAAATCGCTTTAATAAGAAATTCGAAAATTCTTCAAAAAGAAATATTTTCAACGGTAAAGATTAAAAGTTGATGAAGGATTTATCAGCAATCGAGATTATTTTGACATGAATCAAGCCAACTAGCCCTCATTTTCCACTTGGCGGAATTTCACTATAAATATAAGACATTTTGCTTCTATTTTGATAGGGGGTCTTGATCTTGAGCTATACTCTGATCTAATTTTGTAAAAGTTGCTGTAAGGCCACTATCTCGAATCTTTTGATCATCATAATAAAAGACTTTGGGGTGCAATTCATGGTGTCTTTCTCTCGTTGATTTGTGGTATGTGTTGGGTATGTGCATTCCTATATTGTACTGAAAATATTAATTAAATCATTATTTCATTGTAGATGATAGAAACATTCTATTAGTAAGTTTTGGGCTTATCTTAAGTGATCTGATTCACTATATGTTCTAACAGTTTTTTCTAGGGAAAATAAATAGAGTTTGCAAGTTCCCCAGCCCTTGGGCTTCAAGTTCACAAATTATGGGCACAGGCTGACTATGATTGGATTCTGAATATTTTATGTGTTTTTCTAACTTCGCTAAGGTTGTGGTTTAGCATTTATCTTTCGAAATACATCTACCAATTAGGAAGGTCTATAAAAATTCTATTCTTCAAAAATCTTTCTAAGCGTTGTATATTTATATAATTTGTAAAATGATTTTGTATAATAATTTTGTAAATAAAAATTTTATTTCTAACCTTTGTTTACAACTGGGACTTTGGGATTTTGGGATCATTTTTGAAATTTTATATATATTGGGGTTTTGGCCACTTCTAAATTTATTTGTGCAAGTGAGCTCTAAGGAATTAACTGAATTAGAGCCAGATCTAGGCCCTTTAGGGTAATATCTAGTCTCTAGAAATTTTGCAGGGCCAGCATCAAGGATTTTTAGGCAAATATTCGATTTTGTGAGGGTTTTGAAATTTTTTAGGGCCTCCTCAGCGCAACGTCTTCCTCCAGGCTAGTCGTCCAGCCCTTTTCTAGCCTTTGAGGTTAGCCGCAGGCCTAATTAGGTATTGGCTTGCTCGTATCCCCCTGCTGTTGTTTTTTCTTGGCCTTGGTAGGCCCGGTCGTGGCTTTTAAGCCACTCATCCTCCCCTCTTATCCCTACCGCAAGCCTGAAAAAGGCTTTCTAGCCCTCTGATCTCCCTCCTATCCTCTCCGTCCAACCTCCTTCTTCTCCCCTACCCTTCCTTTCAGCCCTTTTTCCCTTCCCTGTGGCCTTTTCTCCTTCCTCTGCTCCTCAATTGCCCTCATTCTCCTTTGTTTGGCCTTCGTTCTTCTTTTCCTCCCCTTGGCAGGCATCTAAGGCTTCCGTAGCCCTAGCCGCAACCCTTGTTGGCCTCCTCTTGCCTTAGCACGGGGCTTTTGGGCCTTTTCCCTTTAGTCGTCAGTCTCACAAGGCTTGGTGTAACCTTGCCTTGGCTTCTAGCCCTATTCTTAGCCCTCCTTTCTCCTCCATTCATCTCCATCTGATCATTTTGATTTCCGAGCTAATAGTTGAGATTGTTGCAGAGATTTTGGGTCAAAGGCTTCAGTTTTCAGGTGGCACAACTCTTGGAAAATTTGTGGATAAGTTGGGCAAGTTCTCCAAGGCCTTTAGGCCTAAGGGTTTGATCTCTAAACCCTATTTTCTCTCATTGTTTGCTACATCTCTTTAAAGACATTCATAACAGTCGTAAAAATTAAATTTAAATGCCCTTAAATCATTCAAAAATTACCTAGAGTTCATTAGCTAATTGTTGAATAATGTAGATTGTGGATATCTATTTGGCACTTGGTAACTTGGCACATTGTCTTGTGGTTAAAATTGTGATCTCATTGATAAGTACTTGGCGGTATAACTTGAAATCAAGTCATAATTAAGTACTTAAGCAACTTAAACAATCTTACTTTAAGAATCACTCAATCCATCTTGCATTGCATTTAAGTCTAGTTGTATTAATAATTTACCTCCAAGCATAAGCTTGGCTGATAGATATTTAGGGCCACCTTTTCTCAATTTAGCTTGAAGAACTTAGACCCTCTTTACTGGTTAACATAATCATCTTGCAGTCATCAGCGCCACAGTCTCTGCAGCGCCGGAGGCCTCGAGTGGTTGGAACACGAGGGGAGGTACTGTTAATCAAGCCTTTGCTTGCTTCTCGTTGGCTTCCATCCCACAACCTATTCTAGAGACTAATTCCAAAATAGTTAAGAGGAAGGTTATACCTAGAATAGGCATATAATTAAAAGTTACCAAGATTCTTACATCACACTTAGCTTGTAGGATTTGCACTTCATATAGGATAGTCATTCATCCAAGCAGCAATTGTCCACCCGGTTACTTGGCATTTAATTGGTAATAAGCAAGAGGTTGACTCCATAAGGCACTGGTCTCATAATATAATCTTTAAGCCTTTCTAAAATTAACCAAGTAGCCAGGCCACTCAATCGTGTCTCCTGGACTCGTTGGTTGCTAACTTGTCCTTCGTCTACACATTTCCATAGGGAGTACCCCCCCTAGCCTATTGTTGGGAAACAGCTAGAACGAAGAGGTTGGGGATCAGAGTGACAACCCCTGACCTGAGTCGTTGTCGCAGGGCCTGTACAATGTGAGCGACAACGGGACTCAACAAAAACGATTTCACATAGCATGAAGAATCAAGATTTCAAGATAAATATTATAATTCTAACATAGCACACATAGAAACACTAATTCACATATTATAGCATATTAAATTGTAAGAAGATCAACATTAAACTTACAAAATTGTACAAAAAATTCTCTAATCAATCCCAGAAAAGTATTCTAATACAAAATTATTCCTCAAAACGCAATTCACTCTATAAAACTAAATTGTGGCCAAGTAGAAAAGACAACAATAGCTAGTGTGCACTTTTAAAGAAGGACAAGTGTGATGATTGATGATAATCAACATGAAAAGTGACTCCCCTTTATTTATATCAAGGTAATGAAGTAAGATTTTCATAATTTTACATGCAAATCCCTAAAACAAGTTTGCTTGAGCATTCAACTAGCTCAAAGGACACAAGCCAACCTTTAGACGGCTCTAAAACATAACAATATGCCCAAAAAATCCACATGCGTGGGACAAAAGAGAATTCCACCATGACTTCATCCTCCAAAATAGGAAATAATACATCAAGTATATGAGGCAATGGTCCAAGAGTGCACCTCTCTCCAAGGAAACTTCAAAGTGCTCGTCTACATCTGCAAAAGGCACCTCCTCTGAAGTCATCTCAATGACAATCATCCTCATTTGGGCTCTGAAACAAGGAATTGTCCATGAAATAGCTTCAAGGCCAATGTTAGAAGTGGCTAATGATAGAGTTGTTCCCTACCTTGATAGTGGTGGCTAATGATCAACCCTATTAGATGCTTCTAGCCCCAAAGGGGAGGTTGCATTTCTAAGGTCAACCCTTTAATCAATCGGTGTTAGTGTAAAATGAGTAGCATTGGAGGAGAAGAGGTTTCATTGCCAAGTGCCATGGTCAAGGTGACCAACTAATGGGAAGTCCACATCGAAGCATATACATGTAAATGGATGGAGCAATCATGGAGGCATGAGTTACCTTGCTTGGCTTGATTTTTCCACCCCTCTAGCGGGTCTTTTACTTCTTAATAATGCTTTTTTATTACGATGCATAGCTCAAGGGCTACAGCATACTCTTCATGATGTATCATTTAATTTTACCCCTTCAAATGAGGTAGTTTAATGCTCATCAAGGTTTGGACATGCAAGGGTTCCTTTTAATGAAATGGAACATCGAGTGCTCATGATCCAAGTGATGCCCAATGAGGAGGGTAGAGCTCATGCTAGGCTTTTACCCACGCACTAACTTATGTACCAACCATCTTTTGTATTTTGATTTTATCTTTTTTCTTTCGTTGTTTCGATTATATGGTATTTTTATTTTTTAGTTGCCTGAACCTCTAGGTCAATGTTTCCTACCACGACTCGAGAATGTAGATAAGAATGCGCGAAATCCCAACAAACCAATGACAAGTTAGACCCGAAAAATGGACGTGGTATAAGGGATTTGTAAAGTGAAATGGAAAGTGTCAAGTATGGTGTAAGGAAACGGTTAACATGCTATGTCAATCAGGGTTTTCCAAGCACTGCCCCTCCTATGACCCTATGGTTTTTAGGGAGTGTAAGGTGACAAAACAAATTTACACTCAAGATTGGTTAATCTTCCATATCACCCCTTTATCCATACTAAATGCCCAAAACAAACAAGTATAAGCACTTGATTGCAAAATGATGAAAGTACCTTTTAAAAAGAAGCCCACCTTCAGTGAAGAGGTAATGTCGAATGGCAACAGGTATGTGAATGACGCAGATGGTGGAGGCATATGGCATATCATCATCGATTAATGAATATATCGAGAGTTAATGGTTGGCTGGTTGTCAAATGTAGGAGAATTTTTCTTATATAGGGTTACCCATTTTGGCGGGTAATAGTCACAATGATTAGATCTCATGTTGATATTTCTTGCAAAATGATTACATTATTTCCACCTAGACAAAAATCACTTTCTTATAAAATTTAGAAAAGCATGCATTTCCTTATTAGCACAATATAAATACTATAAAGCATTCCTAAATGCTTCTCAAACTTACAACTCACAAAACCAATGCTTAGGACCATAATTAATCAAGGAATGTGCAAACCTTCTAGAATAGTCATATAAAACTCAATAACAAAAAAAGGGCATTACCACAACATGAAATGATTAAACAACACATACCTCCCCTGCTGCTATGGTAATGACGTGTGGAGTGAAGCCAATACCTGCTGAGCCTACCACCCATTCCCCTAGTAATCAAATATTATTCAAAACAAAATTAATGTAAATAAAAGGATCCATTTCCAATATAGAACGCCACCAATTGAAGAACTACTTAAGCTAACCAAAAAAGGGAAAAACCTTCATACTATGTACCAATCATGTCCTTATCATAACAATCGAAAATTGCATCATGAAAACTAGAAATCTAGTTTATTGTTTTTAGCACACTTACTCACTTTTATGTTACAAATGCCTTTTTCTGATAATAAAATAAATTGACTAGTCATAACATATCAAAAGAGGGAATAGTTTATCTAATGCAATAAAGTGCTAGTCAACCAACTTGCCATGTTTGGAAACTGTGAGAGAATATGACATACTTGCATTGCCTATATGCATTCCCATAATTACAAATTTAACATGAAAAATTCAATCTGTCCTAACATAGTATGCAATCAGTTTGCTTAAAAATTGTAAAACAATCCCTATTATCAAGTTGTCATCCAAACCAATCCCAATATATTTGGTGTTTCATCATAGAACAGAACAATCTTAAAAACAATATATAGTCACCTCAATCCAACAACTAGTAAAGGTGTTAGTACATTATAGTGTAGGTATATGTTATATTCTTTCCAAGACTATCCCCATATGCTGTTTTTTGCATTGTTTTTGGCAGCTTTCGATACACAGTTTTCGCTTTTAGCAGTTTTGGGACACATGGTGATTTAGCCCATGGTTTTTTAATTCCCGTTAAGGAACTATAGTTGTATTGTAATGCTAGGTTAGTGGATTGGTGGTTTATGTATGTCGCAAGACATACATATTGTATTGAAACATTGTAAAGGGAGAATATACTGAAAAAATCTTCCTGGTTTTCCAGCTTGAGTTTCCAAGGTAAAAATTTGTGTGCTAAATGTGTGTGTGTGTACCATTGTATCTTTTTTGTTTTAATAAGAATCAGTTTGCAGCAATTCATTGAACAGGGTTAAAACCTAGATATAAATCACAAATATAGATGAAATGGATACCAAGAACAGATATTTCTAAATCAATTAATAACAAGATCTATTAGCTAAAGACTGAATAGTAAGGAAGAACCACCATAACATTGAAAAAACTTCAAAAACAATCTCAATGCTTACATATAATGGACCAAAAAAATCCCAAAGGATTATCTAAACAAGTTGTTGGGCATTCAACTAGTTCTGTCCCAACAGGTGCCCAGTTTGAATTCACTCCTATTACCCCTCATTTTGCATGAGGTTACACTTTTGATTTTGATCACAAATATTAGGGATGTGTAGATTAATTAAGCATTGCTGGGCCTAGGAGTTATGAATTTACTTCATGAAATTATAGGATAATATGGTCATGGATATCTTGATGATGTTTATACTTTGATTGCCTTGATGATTGCTTTCTCTTCATGCTAATAGACTTGGCCATGAAGTCCTTTTTAATATACGTGGATATATGATTCCATGGGAAGGATGCCCTAGCATCTTTCGGCTTGTTTGAAATCGTATTAGTATCTTGGTTTGGTTGACATCATCATCTTGTCGAACACTTAGCATAGTCAATGTGTTTTGAGTCACTTGGTGTGAGCGACCTAGCTTCCTAGGAGGACTTTGACACCTTAACCACTTTATGATGACATGGTCTATCACTATTCGTACAACACTCCCCTTTTACACATATTTGTATGCAATCCTAGCCCTGACAAAGGCTAGTTGACCAATGTTTTAGCTAGTTGGAGGCATATGATATGAGCTCCCTTGATTATGTGGTTTGGTTTGTCACTTGGAGTGATTTATGATGATGTCAACTAGGGTTTCATGAGGAGCACTCATCGTCTTGCTACATGGGTTTCACACATACTTCTTAAATTTGAAGGAGAGCATTAGGGTTTCCAGGTTGACTTGGCATGGTCTTGGCACTTATGTATAATTTACTCTTGATCCTTTGTTTGGCACACATTTAATGGCAGTTATTCTTGGAGATTGAACTTGGAGAGTTGTTTGAGGAGGTTGACTCATTCCTTGGCTTATTCTTAGCATGTGGTTTCACTATACACAATTTTATTAATACTTCTAGAGGAGCACACCCTTTGGAGGGATGTTATGTGGAACTCGGAGCATATTTATGTGGCCAAACCCTAACTCTTTAGTAGAGGACTTTGTATCTTTATGATTTGATGCATAAGCTTCCTTGTTTGGACAACCACATGTGCCATCTTTGGAGAAACATGTTAGATTGATGAGGGGCCACCCCAATTCTTCATGGAATTAGTTTAAGTTTGATGACATTCCACATGTTTTATTCGTAGGTTTGATGCCTTCTTTTATGGATCCACTTGCTTGGCACTTGATTTATTGAGGGCATTCATACTTGAGGCCACATTACACATTTTTTCATCCTTATTGTTGACTACATCTCATTTTGCAAGTATTCTTGCACACTTATTCATGGCTTGACGGGGACGTTCTGTTGAAATATGTAACTAGGTTAAGTCTTCATAATGACATATGTAATCATGATTTTGAGGTAATGTCAAAAATAAATTTGTTATTGTTTTCGAGGCATGGGTTTCATGCTCAATAAGAATTTATTTAAGAGGTCAAGCTTCCATTGAGAGCTTCTAGGACTTATGAGTCAATGTCGTGTATGACTAACCCATTTGGTCATGTCACTTATTCTAAAAAGAATTAGAGTCAAAGTAAAGTCAAAATAAACCTCCAAGACCAAGTCAAATGCATGCAACAAGTCGCCCTTCTCAAAAGACAAGTCGGCCTCAGGGACAGTGACAAGTCGACCTAGATGATGTGTCAAGAAGCCTATATATACAAGGCTAGTCGACCACTTTGAAGGGCATTCAAGTAGCATCACAGAAGTTCGATCATTGGACAAGAAAGAGTCTCATATCAAGTGAAGCAGAGGAGGAATATCGAAGATATTTTTGGAGTTGTTTTGGGCTAATTATGTTCACACGTGCGAGGAGACTAGGGTTTATCCTACAGCATCAAATCAGAGAGACAGTTAACTAAAGGAGGTCAAAACAAGTCAGGAGAAAGGTTATCTTGCAAGCTGAAGTCACAAAGGGACTAAGACAAACGTAGCAAATGAGAGAAAGGGCTAAAATTGCCCTAATTTTGTCACATGTGCAGAAGTTGCAGTCATCTACTAGAGGCCGAGTATTGCATGAAAAGAGGTTGAGAATTTCAGACTAGGGTTGTTGGGCCAAGGGTTAATAGCGAAGGAGAGATTGCAATTGTATCAAGAAGAAGTTCTGTTTGACTCAAGGCAAGGATTGACTTGGTCTTGGAAGGGTTGTTGGTCAAGGGTCTAGGTATTGGAATTCATCAATTGAAGATTCTATAAGAAGAAGAATTCTCGTGGGTTTTCCTCTCAAGTTCGGAGAGGTTTTTGCCCTGGCTAATCGCCTACATCTTGTGTACTTTGTCTTATTGTTCTTTATAGTTTGATAGTGGTTTGATGAAAAAAACACTAATAATAATCAAGTGAAAAGAAGAAGTTAATCTAAAGAAGTACAAACACATCACAAACAGTTCATCAAAAGAAAAATCACCTACATTGTTGCCCCTGGATTTCTCAACATGGAATCAGAGTTGAGGTTACTTAAATGAAGGACCAAAAAGGGGCAAGATACAAATCACAGGAGGTTACAAAAAATGTGAAGAATTGTCTCCTCCTAGAACAAAGTCTTGATTGAATTCTGGGCTCAATTCTTTCGAGCCCTAGTTGCTACAATCATAACAAAAGCAGTGGATAAGCATAAATATCTCAAGCATTGATTTGAAGACCAGAGAAGTCTATCATCAAGAACTTTTGAAGGTCGAATTCATTGCAAGGAAGAGCGAAAGTTTGCATTGTTTGCACCATTCCATGAAGTCTCCATTCAAGGGTCAAGATATCCTTGCAAAACTTTGATAAAGAAAACTCCAAAAGGAAGCTACAATCAAAATTTGTTGTGTCAAAAAGGATCCAAAGATTTGATCTTCTTCTGGGCATACATAGACCTGATACTCATCTCAGTAAAATTCATATTCGAAGACCATATCACCCTTTGGACACATATAATTGCTCTCTGTCAAAAGTTCAAGCTTGTTAAAAGTTTGAAGCACAAATCTCTCTATCTCTATGATAGCATAGATCTCATCTTCAAGACGTGTCCTTGTGACACCTCTACTCTACTCTACTTACAAGTTCAAATTTTGTAGTGACCGAGTTCCTATGGCAACAAAAGATGCAATCACCAATATTTGTTCTCTGAAAAAGCTGCATTCATTATGATGAAGTTTGAAAAGGACTAAGGAAGCAAACCTAGAGCAATTTAGTCATCAAGCAAAAGTCGAAAATTGCATCATCACTAGAGAGAAACAGTGATATGCTTATAGCTATCAATTTTGCGTGAAGACCAGTGAAGCTATAGGGACATTGATTCAAGTTCAGTGAACAAGGTCTTTGTGCCAATCATATACTTGAAAGGAGCAGATGAGTACAGTGAAGAATATCTCACACTGGATCAATGAAGATCACATCCAAAACTGCAAGTTATCATGACAAACGTAAGTAACTATAAGGTATGTATGGTATATATAAGGAAACATCATAGGATATTTATGGTTGAAGATATAATTCTAAGGTTTGTTAGTATTCCAAGAAAAGGATGAACTTTAGCATCACATGAAAAGGGAATAGAATTTGATCTAGGGTTTGAACTTTAGAAACTCTAGGATGACCTCATGGTTGCATGAAAAACCCTAGAAAGAAATTTTGGCATCATGTTTTGGTATCATCTACTTTGCTTGGGGTGCTTGTCAATAAATATTGCAGGTACAAGAAGTAGAGATGAATGGGCTAAGCCTTTATTTTTTTAAACATGATTTAGGAAAGATGTTGTATAACTATGGATGTCTGGATCACAACAAGATGGAGAGAAGGGTGAAAAAGGTCTTCACCTTGACAGTCAAACATTATGACAAGTTGCATCATTTAGGAGATGGCATCATTACTGCATACCATTGAAGCAAGAGCCCACGGCATCAAAAGCTTGAAAGATAGTTGAAGCGCAAGTCTATGACATTCATCATTAGAAGGAAGTAGCTCTTAGTAACCTCATTAGAAGCATAAGTAGTACTTATGAGTAGAAGGAAGTCATCTAGTGTAGAGCTCATCATACATCATTAGAAAGGAGCATTTGCAGATGAGGATAATCAGGATCCTCTGTTGGAATCTTCATTAGAAAGTTCATCTCTTGAAAGAAGCAAGTGTCTCACTGAGAATTCCACCTTGGATGGGATTTCATTGTTTGGAAGAATGATGGTATGATGACAAAGCAATGTAGCATGTCAAGATGATTGAGGTACTCCTAATCAAAGAATAGGAAGTCACTGAAAGAAGCCTAGATGACCAAAAGAAGTATGTATGCATATGCTTAATGAATTAGGTCATGTCATCATATAGTTGCAGATAGCATGGATGAATACTCTACCTCATGAGTATGATCAAAGGAAAGGGATCTCTTCCATTAGAGGAATGCATGAAGGCATGATTCACATATTGACTAGATGAAATCAACATAATATGTCCTCATATGGAATATGAGGTGGTTGACAAAGATGAAGGAACTATAGACAGAAGTTCCTGGGGAGCAATATGTGAAGAAAGAAAGAAGAGATCGTGAAAGATGCAACTATGATCATGTAGAAAAGAAAATCAACATCTGATGATTACAAGAATTAACCATGACATCCCCAGAAAAGATATGAAGACTTTAATGTAGTCTAGAAAGAATGGAAACCCTTGACATTGAATATCTTGGAGATGTATCAATATATATCTGCAAAATGTTGATATTACGACAAGCAGATGTCATGATGAAGGGCCATCACAAAAGGTAATTTTGATTTGATGTTCATTTTTTATTTATCTGAATGGGTTGATACAGGAGAGCTGCGGAAGTCACCCACAAATAGTACTTATGTGGTAGGATGGAAGATCCTGAAGGAGACATGAAATGGAAAAGGTAGTTGTATGAAGAAAAGCCAGATATGATCTAATGGATCACTTGTAGATGAAAGGAAGGATGACATGACTGCCTTAATTCAAGAAGGAAAGTGATGGATGGTCGATGCCCTATGAAGAAGTCCTAAAGATGAAGGCTCCATAAGGTTAAAGATGAAATTCATGACATCGAATGAAGGAGCTCTACAAGCAGCTAAAGGTCCCATGATCTCCACCAATGAAGAAAGAGTTGCTACTGGAAACAGGTCCCTAGTTAAGAGGGAGCCTAAAAGCAAGTCTCTGATTAAAAAGAAACTTGGAAGCAAGTCCCTAAGCTAAGAGGGAGCTTGGGTACATTCCTTCATAGGAATGGGTATATCCTCCCTTGTTGAGAGGGAGACATAGGCACATCATTCTTATCTTCACTTGGGAAGAAAGAATGGAGGATTGGGGAAGCATTTGGCATCTGATACTCATTGAGGATGTTGTAGGGAATCCAAGATAAGAGTAGTCGTAGAGGAATGGGACTCCAAGATAAGAATAGTGCTAGAAGGACATACCCTAAGAACACCCGGGTGGGGTATGTTCCTTGAGAGACAATGAAGCTGGTGTCTATAAATCATTGGTCTCGCCAGAATTGTGTTATGATCTTGTGGAGAGATAGAGCTGTTAGTCAAGACATTGCTATGTGACAATGTTGGTTGACATGATGCTATACAAATGGGTTAACAATCCGACTCTTCTTCTGAGAATTCTTCAGATTGAGAATGTCCAAGTACTTTGCATGGATTTTGAATACCTCCCTAGTTAAGAGGGAGTGTTGAAATATGAAACTAGGTTCGGTCTTCATAATGACATATGCAATCATGATTTTGATGTAATGACAAAAATAGATTTGATATTATTTTCTTGAGGCATAGGTTTCATGCTCAAGAAGAATTTATTTTAGAGGTCAAGTCCCCATTCAGAGCTTCTAGGACTTATGAGTCAATGTCATGTATGAATGACCCATTTGGGCATGTCAGTTATTGTAAAAAGAAATTATTAGAGTCAAAGTAAAGTCAAATTAACCCTCCAAGACGAAGTCAAATGCATGTAACAAGTCGGCCTAAGGGACAGTGACAAGTCGGCCTATTTGATGTGTCAAGAAGCCTATATATACAAGGCTAGTCGACAACTTTGAAGGGCATTCAACAAGCATCACAAAAGTTCGATCATTGGACAAGAAAGAGTCTCATTACAAGCGAAGAAGAGGAGGAAGATCGAAGAGATTTTTTGGAGTTGCTTTGGGCTAATTTTGTTAACATGTGCAAGGATACTAGGGTTTATCCTATAGCAGCAAATCAGAGAGACAATTAACTCAAGGAAGCATGAACAAGTCAAGGAGAAGGGTTATCTTGCAGGCCAAAGTCACAAAGGGATTAGCACAAGCCTAGCAAAGGAGAAAAAGGGCTAAAGTTGCCCTAATTTTGTCACATGTGCGGAAGTTGCAGTGATCTACTAGAGGCCGAGAATTTCAGACTAGGGTTGAAGGGTCGAGGGTTAAAGACGAAGGAGAGATTGCAGTAGTATCAAGAAGAAGTTGACTTTGACTCAAGATAAGGATTGACTTGGTCTTGGATGGGTTGTTGGTCAAGGGTCTAGGTATTGGAATTCGTTAATTGAAGATTCTATAAGAAGAAGAATTCTCGTGGGTTTTCCTTGCAAGTTTGGAGAGGTTTTGGCCCTGGCTGATCGCCTACATCTTGCGCACTTTGTCTTATTGTTCTTTATGGTTTGATAGATGTTTGATGAGGAAAACACTAATAATAATCAAGTGAAAAGAAGAAGTTAATCTAAAGAAGTAAAAACACATCACAAACAATGATCATCAAAAGAGAAAGCACTTACATTATTGCCCCTAGATTTCTCAACACGTTCCACCTCAGAAGAGATCTAGGAGTTCCAAATGCTTAGTTGTGTGAAAATTCCTCAACAGGAACCCCTATTGCAGAAATTGATGATATTACTCCTATTTGTTAGATTCCTTTAAACAAATTACTTGCAGTTTCCTACGGCAAATATCGTAATACATATATTGCAGCTTTCACTTAATTAAATATTATGTAGAAAACCCATCAATCCACAAGGGAAAAACCCATCAATCCTTTCCTGATAGCTTCTTCATTAACAAGAGAAATCCAAGTCAAATTTAAATAGTGATCCAATTGCCAAGTCAAACCTCCAAACTTTGTTATGTTTAGTCCATGAGATAGTCCTTCAATTAGCCATAAATCTATCCTTAAAAGCCTTTGAGATTTGCATCATTTTGTATCTCTGAAACTCCAATCAACACAGAGAATTCGCACCACTGAAAGAGATATATATCACTAGAACTTGGATCACAGAGGTTACATGTCACAGGAACTCGCATCATTATTACAGGAACTCGCATCACAGAGGTTAAATGTCACAAGAACTCACATCATTGTTACAAGAACTCGCATCACAAAGGTTACATGTCACAGGAACTCACATCACTGTTACAAGAACTCGCATCACAGAGGTATGTCACCACTGAAACTTGCATAATTTTAGTCTTCCTATAGCTCTTATAATAAACAGAGATAATATATTGTTGGAAACTCGTATCATCACAAATATAGTGTTACTCCTATAAACCATTCAAGAATCATGGTCTTCTTGTAGCTTGTCCTTATTACAAAAAACATAGTGCCTTATCAAGCTCATGTACCATAGAAAGGTATAGCTCAGATATCTAAAGATCTTCTACCACAAAAGTGCATTGAATTGATTGTAAAAATTTGGAGCATAGGTGCCAATATATAGTTGTTTGACCATAAGAAGAGACATGTCCTATGGGTTGGCCAACTTGGACAAACAAATCATACTTTACAAAATTCAATTTTTTCTTCTTTTCATAGGGTCATGAAGAACATGCCCTTGAGCTTTTCTTTCGACCAAAAATAAAGCATGAAGAACATGCTTGATTATAAAATAATAATATTTTCTTTTCTTTTCTTTCACATATTGATACAAGTACAATAAATATGAAGATTGAACCTAGTTACAATTTCAATACCTTATGCAATGCTTCTTATAAAATTCTAACAAAAGTTATAGCAGGGAGACTGAAGAGAGACATGCCCAAATTAATCTCTGAAAATCAAGGTGGCTTTCTTTAGCAAAGGCATATATTGGACAATATCATTCTAGTGCAGAAGGATATTCATTCAAGCAAGTAAAGGAGTGATCCTAGTTTTGTTATCAAGCTAGATATGGCCAATTCCTTTAACTGGGTGAGACATTCCTTTCTCTTTCTCAATCTTGAAAAGCTTGGTTTCTATAGTGAATTTATTTCATGGATCAAAGCTTGTATCAGGTCCCCTTGGATTGCCCCCTTGATCAACGGTAGACCAACACCATTCTTCAAGGCTTCCAAGGGACTTCGTCAAGGGTGCCCTCTTTCCCCTTTGTTGTATATTATTGTTGCAGAAAGTCTAAGTAGGAACTTGGAAAAAGCCATAGCAAACAGTTATTTGTGAGGAATCAATATTGCCAGAAATGTAAAAGACATTAATCATTCTCAGTTCGTCGATGATATGATTCTCTTAGGGGGCTTCCATAATAATTGCTAAGCGATTTAAAGCAGTCTGAGATAACTATCTTGACCTCTCTAGTGTTTTGGTGAATAAGACAAAAAGTCGACTCTGTGTGGAATTGTTCAGACTCAACTTTGCAAGGGATAGCCTCAGCCATGGATTTCTCGATTTAGATTGATTGGAAGTCTTTCAAATCCCTGGGAGTCCCACTTTCTCTGGGGGGCTCATTCAAGGAAGACTGGGAGTAGATAATTCAAAAATTCAAAAAGAATATTCATGGATGGGGAGCAAATTGGCTAAATTTGGCTAGGAAAACAATTTTGATAAAACCGATCTTATTAGCTCTTCCAATCTATTTATGTTCTGGTCTTCTTGCTCCCAAATGCATTCTCAATCAAATTGGTGCAATGCTCAAACAGTTCTTATGGCAGGGTGGCAAAAATAATGAAAGGAAAATTCATTTATTAAACTGGCATATAGTCTACCTTCCAAGAGAATGTGGAGGATTGGAAATTAAGGATTTGGTGTTTATGAATCTCGCCCTGGGGGCACAATTCGTCTGGAAACTAATTTTTGATTCCAAGGAGTGATGGAAAGTTGCTTTTTCTAAAGAAGTATTTTCATAAAACCTGTTTGCTCAAAGCTGAAAATGCCCAGTGGTCTGGTGGCAATTCCAAGATTTGGAAGCTTTGTATGGTTGCGGCCCCTTTAATAGTAGAAAAAATTGGTTGGCACCCAAGTAGTGGAGCCGAAATCAACCTCTAGAAGGATAGTATCCCTTCAGCTGTGTTGAGAATGGGGCAAAATGAAAACAGTGATCTTATGGAATAGTTGACAAGGAATGGTTTTGAAAGACTAAAGGACATCTCCAATTGGGATGAGTTCGGTGCCTACAAAGGTTTGGATTGCAATGGTCTTCCTACTCATCTTCGTAGTCAATGGGACTCTTTGATTTCCTCTCTGAAGGGTCTAGCTCTCGTTGCATCTTTCTTTAGATCTGCATTTCTTGGAGGCCAAGTAAATACTTCCACTACTCTGTTAAGGAGGGCTATTGGTTATTGTTGAGTAAGCTTCCGCACCTTATTCCCTCGAAATTATAGAAAAAGGTTTGGCTCAAAGATGCTCTTCCTAAGGCTAATTCTTTTTGCTGAATGTTGGCCCATGGGAAAATTCTAACCGCTGAAAACCTCAGACGTTGAAACATTCATGGTCCATCTCGATGTGTTCTATGTAAATCGGAGGAAAAATCGATTTCTCACTTTCTCTATTTCTGCTCCTTCTCAATATCAATTTGGCAATCGGATTTTGAAAAAGTTTATTTGTTAAACTCTATTCAAGGCAATTGGCAAGAAATGTTGATTGTTTGAAAAAGCTCCATCCCAAGTGATAGAATCTAATCTTCTTTAGCTCGAAGAGTCTGGGTCTCTGCCAAAAGTTTTGTATTCAACTATCTGGTTAGATAGGAACAAAGCTATTTTCAAAGAGGAGTCCCCTTCTTCTCGTTGCACAGCCTTAAAAGCCCAGTGTTTGTTGTACGAATCCATCTCGGCTCGAGGTCTCAAAGCAATTGATATTGAAGAATTATCTGCATTAGAGAAGAGTTGGATTGAAATCCCAGCTCTCTAAGATCAAGCTATCAGCTTCATTCCTCACTCAAATGCTTATTAAGTCCCTAAATTAAGACTGGGAGTTGAGGACTTTCAAATTTGGAAAAGAAGTCAATCCTCAGCTTTGTTGTTTTTTATGGTGCTTCGAAAGGAAATCCAGGGGCGGCAAGAGCGGGAGGGATTCTATATAGCCCCGAGGAACAACCAGTATACAACTTCGCTTGGGGCATGGGCACAATTTCCAATAACCAAGTTGAATTCTTGGTGTTGTGGAAAGGTTCTAAGATTGCTATAAGCAAAGGCATAGAGAAATTAATGGTCTTCAGAGATTCTATGATTGTCATCAGGCAGATCTCCAAAGAAATATTGGAAAGAAACTCTAACTCCCCTGCAATTGTGAATAGGGTAGTCTTACAAACCAAGAACTTTGAGGAGATTTCCTTCTTTCACATTCTTAGACTTCTAAATGATGAGGTCAACAAATTAGCCAAGCGTAGGTCTAAGCTTGGGCAAGGAATGATAGAAATAAACTTTGGGCAAGGGAATTTCTGCCCAATACCATGAATCAAAACAATTTGGTTATAGCATAGCTCGATCGCCCATTGTCTCATGGGAGGACCTTGGTTATTGGAGATTTTGTCTTAAATGTTATATGCCACCTGGTGCTCTCCACATCTAACTCTGACAATTTGAGATAGCTCCGCGTGGAGGTGAAGAGTACTACACACTCCCTGTGTTGAAATTGTAACTAGAGTCTGTCATCATGATTGTATTTGTATCAATATGTATTTTATGTAAAACATAGAAAGAAAAGATATATTTATTTTCTAGCATGTTCTTCATGCTTTGTTTTGGTCAAAACAAAATATAAAAGGTCATGTTCTTCGTGACCCTTGTAAAAGAAGCAAAATTTGAATTTTTAAACTATCATTTGTCCCTCCAATTTGTCAAATCGCCCCTCCTACCCATCAAGTCGACTCTGCTCTTAAAGGTACCTTTTTGGATAAGAAAATCACTATATATTGGGATCATTACGCCATCTTCGAGACAGCAGTTTGCATTATTTGAGGAGACACAAAATTTGAGCCTGCTCTAAGGCTATTTTCTTTGTAGTATCCAAGCAATGTTATGAGGCTAATCATCTCTACTCTACGGACATCTGAGGCTCTATGGCAAATACGAATCTAAGGCACAAATTCTCTATAATATGCAAATTTTTTAAGCATTGTTCTTGTAAGTCATATAGCATTATCATTGTGGCTAATAGGCTGGAATAAAGGACAAAATTCGAACTCATGTTTGTTAGAAAATTAGAAAGGCAGAAAGATTTTCTTATATAGATAATTACTTGTGATTATTTTATCTTTATGTTCTTCTGTTATCTTTTAGTTCATCAAGCAATTATCAAAACAATAATACAAGGTCAATAGATGTAGGCGGACAACCAGGGAAAAACTTCTATATAGGGGAAAACCCAGTCAATAATTCTTCCTTGAATAGTTTCCCGAGATAATCCAAGCCGCTAGACAAAGACTTCCTCCACACCAAGTCAGCCCTCAATCCTTCTTGCAGATGATAACCCCTCAAAAGCAACTTTGACCTAACAGCATCAATATGCAGTAGCAGCTTCGACCTAGTTGCAGCAGCAATAGCAGCAGCTTTGACTAGACTAGGAAAACTCCAATCTCCCTTGATACACCTCAAAAGTGAGAGAGAGTTGGCCCAAAATTTCAATCTTAGTGTCTTCTATCTTCCTCCAAAAACTCACATTCCTTTCCAACTCTTCTTCCAACCCCTTTCCAATTTTGCACTTCCCAACTTCCAACTTCCAATATTGAACTATGTGTGAAAGAGTGAATTGCTCCAAATGAATTCAAACTGCCTTGTATATATAGCCTTCCAATAAGGTCGAATTACCCTTTTTGAGGCTGAGTTGATCTTCTTAAGGCCGACTTGGTGTGGAGGAGACTAAATTCATTTATGACTCAAAAATAATTCTTTTTACATGATTCAAAAGCCCAAGAAGGGTCTCTTTTAATGGACAGTGACTCTAATGACTCAGAATAAATCAATGGGGACATTGACCTAAAACAAGATGACCCAAGCATGAAACCCATGCTTTAATAAATCATAATAATAAAAATAATAAATATTTTCTTCATTCTTTTGATAAGTACATTTCATTGTGACTCAAGTACATTTATGAAGACCGAACCTAGTTACATATTTCAACATTGTTGTGAGAAAACATTTGACATTTTATGGACAATCATATGGGCCCTCCAATGGACAGTAATTGTTCATAGGTGGTTGTCATTGATATCAACCAAGCAGCACCAGGAGCTACCCTAATCTTCGTCAGCTAATTTGGCATGGAAATTCATGGTTTCTCGCATCCAAATCACTCTAGTTGGTTTCTCCTCAAAAATAATTTTATGATGATATGTGGTAACCCACACAATTCTTTACAGTTTGAAAGTTAATTTCATTTTAAGTTGAAGACCCAATTTTTTGGGCTAAAACCCCAACGAATAGTGACATGACACCTTATCATTAATTCACCTATGGTTGTCAATATATAACATCAATTCTCACTACAATCTCATTACGTATCAGTGACCATTTTCGAAAATGCACTAAGCCAATCATTGACTTCACAGCCTTAGTAGGACCAAATACACTATGCCAATCATTGATTTCAAATTCTAATGGAATTGAAAATATTTCTAAGCATGATCCTTAACACAAATATTAAATAAGGTTATTAAGGGTAATTAATTAAGTTAGTGGAAGCATCATTTTAGGGAACATATTAAATTACTTTTACTTCATAAGAAGTATCCCTCCTATCTTAAGACCAATATCTCTCCCTATCTAGCTCACTCCCTATCTACTAGCTCACGTCCTCCCTTACTCAGCTTAATTAACACAAATAAATTAAAAAATAAATTAAAGTTTTAACTCCTTGAGAAGCCCTCCTAACCTCTAACGTTCAACCTATTTTAGCCCCTCATAATCCAAACTTATGTCTATAAATATAGACCTTAGATCCCTCACAGCGTATGCATAAAAATGATTATCATTTGAGTCGTATGCTTCTGTGGTTTTCGGTACCCTCAGGTTGAAGCCTCTCATAATCTAAACTTATGTCCATAAATAGACTTTATATCCCTCACAATGTGTGCATAAAAACGATTATCATTTGCGCTGTATACTTCTGTGATTTTCGGCACCATGAGGCAGCTAACATTGGCATGTTTAGAAAGGGGTTAAGGTTTAATTTTTGCTTGATTTGGTAGTTCGCTTGGAAATACTTTGTCTCTTATAGGTTTGCAATTAAAAGAAGAGCGAGGATTTTGTATAGAGTATTGGCATAAATTCATTGTCATTACAGGTATACATGTTAAAGAAAAGCAAGGGTTTGCGAAAGGAATAGTTCTGCAACGCATTACTCAAGACCAGTGAAAGCATTAATTATATTTGTGGCTTGAAAAATCATCAAGACAGTATGAATTTCTAAGTCACCTTCATATCAATATGCGGCCATATCTTATCTAAGATCAGCAGTCCAAGGCTCCCTGTCTGTGGTCAAACTGGCCCTCTATACCAGAAAATTGGGCACAAGTCAAGGCATCATTTTGCGCTTAAGGATACACGTCATTTATACCTGTGGCTTGTTCAAGAATGGGGAATGTTCTAATGTTGCAGTGAAACAATAAGTCTTGGACAGTGTTGCAAGGGAGTGCCCCCCCCCCACCTCAATCCCGCTCCCAATCCACGCTCCGGGCGGGAGCGGGTCGGGAGCACGCTCCCGATAAAAAAAATTGTGCTCCCTGCCAAATCCGGAAGCAACCTACGGGAGCATCGCTCCCGTCGCTCTGGGAGCGAAATTTAAAGCCCGAGAGCGGTCAGGGAGCGATCGCTCAGGGTATTTATCCTCAATAATTGCTCCCGATCTTTTCTAGTTTCTATTAGTTTTCATAACTAATGAGTCTTGAGTCCTTGACTCTTGACTCTTTCACATCATAATGATATTTTTTGTAAACAATATATGACTATGACAATGAAAGTTTGAAGTTTGAAGTTGGCAATTATAACTCATTGCTAATGATTGTGAATTATGAATATGATGCTTTGTGAAAGACTAAGTTGTTTCATTTCATTTCATAATTCATTTTATAACATTTCATTTCATGTTAACAGTTAGAAACTTAGATATTATTTCTTGTAATGGTTAAACTTAGCTTACAAGTACAACTTTGGTGATCAAAGATGATAAATGTTATATATTGAATTTTCAATTTTGAAAGCTTGAAGTTGAAACTTTAAGATTGAATTTGATGAATCATGATCCACGAGACTCAATATGTTGCAGTTGTAATATGTATGTTACTAACTTGTGGGTGTGGTTGATGAAGATTATAACTTCTAGATGATTGATGTGATATGGTTCAATGATCAATCTATGGTTTTTATATCCAATTCATCATTCTACATGTTTTTGTTGACATATATGTATCAAAATATAAAAAATATATATATTTTTAAAAAATCGCTCCAGGATTCACTCCCAAACCGGGAGCTTCTGAAAATGTCGCTCTTGCTCCCGTTTTCGCTCCCGCTCCCAAGTAACACTGGTCTTGGAATTTAACGTTGAGTTTTCAGTTCAAAACTATTTTGGCCTGCATTTCAAAGGTTGAAGTTTAGCAATACTAAGCGTCACATGGACCTGTTGTCTATTGCAAGTCAATCTACTTCATTGCAGTATTCAGAATTTCAGCCTAACATATATATATAATTTGTGTCTTCAGTTAGGATCAAGTCAACACTGAACTCAAAAAAAAAACAAATAGTATAAGGTATGGCTTTTTATTTGTAGCCTCAGTGAAATAGGACTTGTTGAAGAATTCATGAGGTTTGTAGTGACAAGTAATTAAAGGAGTAGCATGGTCTCTATGCTAAAAGAAGCAGAAACTGTATAACGATTGAAGGTAAGCTTATAAGTTTAGTCGTTAACTGTCAGAAATTAATGAAGAAATTTTGGTGTTGAGTTTCACTGAGATATCAGTTACAGCAGTATGCACCAAGGGTGTCTACAGTTGACTCACCTTTAGCAGTTCATATAGACTGGTTGTGTCAATTAGCAGCAAGGTTTGGACGAGTTCTCAGCAACTCTCAAAGAGTTTGGTGGCATCATGGAAGGCCCAGGTAAGTATTGTTGTGCTCATCTTTATTGTTGCAATAAATTGTAATGTATCTCTTGTTGCAGGTGACATATCAGATTGAGTATCTCAGGTATGTTTTTATATTTGTTGCAAAATTATTATAATCAAAATTAGTATTGTTGCATGAGCTCTCTATTGCAGGAAAGGTAAGTATTTTGGTTAAGGGGTTTATATGCTTCTATTTTCTTTTTGGGTATTGGGATTTGCCTTGGCACCATTCTTGCTTGCAGATACAATTGGCTCAACACACCCAAAGTTGAAGCAGACCCCTAGGAAGAGCAGTTCAAGGGACAGAACAAAGGCATCAGAGCAGTAGAAAGCAGACGCAGTGGCAACAATATAAACTGAGCAGCAGCAAGGTTCACCAACAAGAACAATTGGCACAACAGTCTTGTATACATATTGTAAAGATTTCTCCTAGAGTCCCTTATGTAAATTCAAGTCAAACACTGTATATCATTGTAATTGTAAAAAGTTTGTGTCGTTACCTAGAGTTGAAGAAGGCAAATTTGCTTTGGGAAAAGGGCTTTTGTTTTTTGTTAGGACAAGGATTCTTAGTTTTTCAAGACAAGAATTTAGGTCCTAATGCATCAGTTAGTCAAAGAAAGTCATTGTAATATCTTAGTAACGTGGATCATTCTCCCTAGTATGGGAGTCCACACCTTTTGTATTTAATTTTCTCTCTATAGGGTGGTAAGGTGGTGCTAGGAAGGTGAATGAAGTCACCTTCAGGTTGGGTCCTGTAAACACTTCAGGGTGGTAGGGTGCTGCTAGGGCGAATTGTGGCTCGCTAGGGTGTTTGGGCATCCTTTCAATTGAACTGTTGATTAAACCAGCGCGTTGGGGCGTCCTTCCAATGGGAGCTAGAGAAGAATGCTTTTCTAAAAGTGTAGGAAGTTGTAGCTTTCTTTTCAGTTGGGGCTGGAGATTAAAGAATTTATTAGAAAAGCGTTGAATGGTTTTTGACCCAAAGAGGGTTTTCCATCTAAATTTTGTGCCTATTGTCTCTATCTTTCTGCATTGTTGTTTACTGCTTTACTGAATAATTACAATACGGTTGAAGATTAGCTAATGCTCTGAAAAGATTAATTAAGTATAATTGCTAAGAAATACTGATTCACCTCCCCCCGCCACCCCTCTTAGTGTTTCGAACAAGACATGTGGCATCTAGTGGATAGAAATGTAGCAAACTTCATGCGCATTGTTGTTTTGATGGAGGGTTGACTTGGCATTTGGGTTACTAGTCAGTATGACTTGGATTTCTCTTGTTGACTAAGACTCTATAAGGAAAAAATTGTTTGGTTTTCCCCTTATGTAATGACCCGCCTACAATTTACAAACAGAATGTGAATATTAGCATACATACGACACATGCATATGATAGCTACATATGCATGTATCGCATGCACTGCATTAGTATATGTGCTAATCATTTATGAAAAGGCCAATGAATGAATTATTGACATACCAAGTAAATAACCAGACTCACCAGAATATAATAAGCATATTAACATGGGTGACTTGCTATATATATATATATACCACCATAATTAACATATTATTCAAAATAAAAGTAAATTTCAAGTATTTTACAAAATAAAAGGGTAACTATAATATTATTAGTTATGTTAACTAAATATTGAATTATTTATTGATATTATTAATTAATTAAATTTTATATTAAATAAATTTCAAATAAATTAAAAGAATAATTATTAAATAAAAAATAATAAAACATAACATGACCCTATGCAAACTTTACCAAAACCATAGAAAATATATAAAGCAATATAAGGCACATAACATATATGGTCTATAAATATTATAAGAGTTTAAAAAAGAACATTGTCAACCACAAACGCAGGTGGCGGATGCTTGTTCAAACTTCAGCCGTAAACCAAAGCTTATCAATTAAACCCTTCCTTGGAGGAATTGGGGAATAGAAAAATCACCGCCTTGAAACAGATGAGGGTCCTATATAAGAAAAGGGAGTTTGCCTTCGAAGGGGAGGTTGGCCTGGAGAACGTTGTACATGAAGGAAGAATTTATAATGAAGAACTGCAGTTAGAGCAACCTTGATTGTCCTTGAAGCTTTTAGGCACGATGACCAAATTACTTCAAATTGGAAGTATTTTGGAGATGGGTACCAAGATTTTGCCCAGTTTGGCAAGAAGGAGTTGGTCTTTTGGTAACAAGAGTGAATTTGGAGCGGCAACAACTTGGATTGATCTCAAGAGCAAAAACAATTTCCAGATATTCTTTTGAAGAGAATAAAACCAAAAAAAAAAATTAAACCCAATTACTGTCTCCTTCAGAATTCTTCAGTTAGGGTATTACACCTTATGGGTATTGCCCTAGCCTCTGGCCTAATCTATGGTGTCTCTTGTCTCTTTTAATACATTGTACATGTATAATTGCTTGATGACCTAATGAATGAAGTAAAAACTAAATGGAAAACATATATAAACAGTGAAAAGTAATTATCATGCTAAGAAATTCTTGTTTGCAAGTGAACTTCAACATGGTACCACAACTAGTCACAATCCAAGAGAATCACAGTTTCAGTTGGATAGGAGACAAGTTTGTATCCCTCTCACAAAGATCTGATCTAGACCGAATTGGAGTTGATGATCGAGTTCACAAGGAGTAATGGACCAAGTCTCTTGTTGAAGTTATGGACATAAGGTTTAACACATGTTTTGAAATTGTCTTAAGGGCTTATTTTGAAGGTATGCAAAGGAATCAAAAGAGTTCGAGGCTAATATAGCTATGGAAAGGAATAAGTTTGTGGTGTGAAGTTATGTCTCTATGAAAAACTACAGATTCGAAGGCCCTTTTATATGGAAGCTACAGCTTTGAAGGTTGTACCATATATATCTAAGTTTGCTACACTAACCATAAAAGAAGATCAAAAATTCCTATGTGCAAAAGGATCAAGGTTAAGAGATTTATTAAGGACAAAGCTTGTTGCTAATTTGTAGACTTGTATCAAATGTTGATGGTTCCAACTCCCTCAAACTAAAATTATTTATGGTATAAAACCTTTGTAATTTGAGTTTTCCAAAAGGGCCATTTCTTATCTGAACTAAGAAGCTATTGAGGCTAAGGTATGATTCAAGACCAAAGTCCTGAAGTCTAAGAAATAGGTCTTGTTACCCACCACTTTGTGGGTGATATCCCTAGGAGAAAACATTTCTCCAAAATGGTCCTACATCGCGGGCTAGCAACCCCTTGCAGCCACCCAGTAGCTCGATATGCCATTTTCTCTGCCACCCAAGCCAACCTTGTGGTCCCTCGCCCATCTATTATAATCTTGTGTTTGAAGGTGGGCCTCCCAATCCCAAAGGTATGACTTTTCATTGGTTTAGTTGAGTAATTTTCCTTACTTATCATGGACACTTTTAGGCATGGATTTGTGGGGGGATTCAGAAAAAAGAGTAGGTTAGGTCTGTACTCTTGTCTCCTCTGCCCGATTTGGTGGTTAGCCTTGTATCCTAGTCCCATGGGATCTCCTTCATTGGCCATTAGCTTTAGCGTTGGCACTACATGGGAAATCCCGATTTTCGTTGTGTGGTCCCGCTTCTTGACAACATATACATCACTCCTTTCTGCTCATTCTAATCCCATTCACCATTTATCCCATCTGGGTCCACATGGGGTTAGCCTCCCCCTCCCCTTGGCCACACCTTGGGTCGAGCCTGAAACGATGCCCCAGAGGTTAATGCAACTAAAATGAAAGGAAAGGCATATTTGGCCACTCTCAACTGGAAATTGTACCATAAAATGCCAAAGATGGCAAAGGCATACAAATTTGGCATGTGGGAAAAATCCAAACATGAGCTCTACCCTTATTTATGGCCATCACCCTTGTTTTTATGGGCCCTAGATGAGCCCCCTCCACATTAAGTAACCCATGATTGTCCCAACCCCTAGTGGGCAATGAAATGCCCCACCTTAAAAGGGGGTATCTAGTGTTATATCCTATATGTCATGCTCTCATCCCCTAGAGCCCCGTGCAATTATGAAGAAAAATCAATCAAAGGCAAAAGGCATATGAAGAATGGTGGAAAAACAAAGTTGGGGTAACTAATGTACCACGATTTGCTCCCTCCTATACTCATATACCCAAGTGTCGGCCTCCCTCATCATAGCTACCCTTGTACCATGACATGTGGCCTAGAGCATTCCCCTTGTCCCCACTTTGTTCCATCACTATATCAAATACCACATATAAACTAATAGATATACCATGGACATGTCACCCCTTTAAAGGTTGAAACCACCTAATAAGGTCTTTGGTTAACCCCCTTATTGAGCTTGGAGACACTTGTACATGCCAAAGCCCACGATAGAAGGGCATGCCACCATGAAGTGCCTCATTGATTCCATGATTTGCAAGCCTCTTTTACTTAATTATTCTAATGATTTGTTGTATTCGAGGGCAAGGGAACGCATTGGATCTTATGCAGGATTGCAAGTGGGTCTCCATTTGGGGTTTGGTCTCCGTATACGAGGTCCAAGCCCTCCATAACGCCACATTGGCACCTATAGGGTGAGCGTTGACAACAATGGGCCTCCACCATAGCAGAGAGTACTTCATGGATCCCTAGCTTCACTCAATGACTACTCGTGTTCCACCTTTTGGATAAGGATGATGCACCTGATTCACCATGTTCAGTCGGCTCCACACTTGTACCATACTCTTGGCAAATGTTCTAGGGTCCAGATGACGATGAATCTCACTGCAAAAGACAAAGGGTGGGCTTATGTTATCATCCTAGCCTTTACAGATTGTTTACAGGCATCATCGATCCACTTGGAGACCCATGAGGATGTCCTTGTGCCCTCGCACCCACTTGGAAGCACCACATGTGACTTACTTGGCAAACAAGGGGCCAACCCCTTGTCCACTATGATTGAAGTCCATTCTCTCACCATGGCACACTTTGGACTTCATTAGGCCTTCTCAATGGCCCAACGACTCATTATATACATTATTTTGCCCTCTTGACAGGCTACTCTTCCTATTATTGAGCTATCTTGGTGGGCTTGTCACCAAGTCATGTCATTATCATGTATTATTTTATTAGTTGGAGCTAAATTAGGCCAATTAGGCAAATCGAATAGCCTTTAGAGTTGTATAAATATGAGAGGCTCATTTTAAACTCTCATCATCACTTGGAATGGATTAGTATCTCTTGAGAGATTTTCGCACTTTTTGTTGGGGTAAACTTTTTGGAGTTTCTAGATGAACTATGATGTATGGATTTTCACTATTGTCTTTGGAGCTTCTTTCTAATGCAAAGTTGATGAATGAATATAATCTCTCTCTCTCATGTAAGTGAACTTTTAATGTTATTATTGTTATCTTACTTGTCGAATGCATGTATATTGTTATCATTATTCTTGTATAGGTCAATGTAATGCGAAATTCTCCCGGGACTTTTGAATAAGTGATTTAATGCAAGTGTTGCTCTTGAGGGATTGGGTGAATGTTCCTAGAGGCACCTCTTAGGTTGAAAGACCTCGAAACTTCATCCTTTTGGCAAATTTGAAGTATAAATCTCTAATTAACTAGTTGTTTCCCTTGAGTAGGCTAGCGAAGGTTAATTAGGGCTCCTTAGCTCACGAAATTCCTTGATCTAGGTGTATCTTGACTCCATTAAGCCCCCTAAGCAAGGCACTGATCCTCGCATCCTCTTGGTGGTCAAATTTATCTCGCTTTTCCTCACTCTTCCCAATTCTAGGCCTAACCCTAGAGGGTCGCCTAGGGCATCAAGTAAAATCTTTTGTAGCTACCCAAACACCTTGAAAATTGGTCCACTACTACATTGACGTGTTCTAAAGAGGTCCTACAAGTTTGAAGCAAATCCAACAATGTAATCCCAAGATATAGCAACCCTATCCACAAGACCATCTCTCCCCAGGTTGATTTGGGTTAATGTCCTCACTTGGGTCATTGCATTTGTATTCCAAAAAAAAATTGTCCTTTGCCCCTATTCTCCTCCAAAAATAGGTCAAGCCCCTCTAGTGTTGATCAACTCCACATCCTTGACCTAGCTTGGGTCCACTTTGGCTCTCTATGGTCCCACAACTTGATAACTCAAATTCAACAAGGATTGCACAGAAGCCATTTCTCCACAAGGATTCTTGGACCTAGGAAGCTTCTTGACAAGGGATATTACTCAAACCTAGGCTTGAGTATCCTCTTAGCCCTTCCTACAAAACCCATCACCTTGCTTCTTATATAGGTAAGCCATATAATTGAGTCTCTCTTGTGAATAGGCCCCAGGTGATCCGAATTTAAACAGAAACGCAACAAAATACCGAGATAACCATATACACAAAGATGCAGCGGAAATAATACTTCATTTCATTAATGGAAAATACTGAAATATGCTTACAACCAGAAATGGAAATAAACCAGCTAGGGCGATGGTAGCTTATCTCTAAGAAGAGATGTGGTCGCTACATGCCTCTCAATTGTCTTACAATGAGGCTCGAAGGCCTATTTATTGTTGAGAAACAAGGGAAAACCCTTCACATCCCGAAACCTAACCCTAGAAGATGAAACGCCAAATTGTGGGCCCCGTTTGGGGTGAGTTGGACAGCCAACTTCCCAGGGTCGCGAATTGGTCATATTATCTTCGTTTGATGCACATGATAGCCCATCGGAAAGATCTCTCCGAGGACTACGATGGAAAAGACGATTTTTTGATAGAAAAATCAATGGCGGTAGATTTCCCAAAAAACGTCGTTTAGGGCCTCAAAACGGCTCTGAAAGTTTAGGACCCGAAAAACTGCTAAAAATAGTAAACTGTGCTATAATTAAGGAAACTGAAA
>APFE030465647.1:52339-66776 GCA_000404065.3 Pinus taeda
GTGGGGGGCTGCTTTGAGAAGAGCGAAAACAATCTTTTCCGACTTGAAAATTCATGAACAGAGAAATACCCATCTAGCATATTTAACCATTTATCTACGGTATCTGCGTCTATTTTACCCTCGAAGATGGGGATTTCAAAATTAACTTGTGCCTTAAACGGTGTGGCGTTTCCAGAGTAGCTGTTGGAAGCCGATGCGTCGCCTGTGGGTAGCCGCTGAAGGATCTGCGCAAAGTTCTCCATCATCGCGTTCCTTTGCCACTCGAGCGCTTCTTCGAGCAAGATTTTGATAGGATCTCCTACCCCCTCGACTTTCTTCTCATCCGCCATGGGAGGCCGTCGGGATTTGCGAGGCTGGTCTTGCAAAGGTTCGACCAGTTCAAGCCCTAACTCCTTATATCCCGACCTCGTTGGGGACATGCAAAGAAAAACAAAGAAAAAGCAAACTGCTCTGATAACAGTGATCTGAACTTAAACAGGAACGAACAAAATACCGAGATAACCATATACACAAAGATGCAGCAGAAATAATACTTCATTTCCTTAATAGAAAATACTGAAATATGCTTACAACCAGAAATGGAAATAAACGAGTTATGGCGATGGTAGCTTATCTCTAAGAAGAGATGTGGTCGCTACATGCCTCTCAACTGTCTTACAATGAGGCTCGAAGGCCTATTTATTGTTGAGAAACAATGGAAAACCCTTCACATCCCGAAACCTAACCCTAGAAGATGAAACGCCAAATTGTGGGCCCCGTTTGGGGTGAGTTGGACAGCCAACTTCCCGAGGTCGCGAATTGGTCATATTATCTCCGTTTGACGCACATGATAGCCCAATTGGAAAGATCTCTCCGAGGACTACGACGGAAAAGACGATTTTTTGACAGAAAAAACACTGGCGGTAGATTTCCCGAAAAACGTCGTTTAGGGCCTCAAAACGGCTCCGAAAGTTTAGGACCCGAAAAACTGCTAAAAATAGTAAATTGTGCTATAATTAAGGAAACTGAAAAACTGAAAGAGACAGTTGTGGGGGTCCAAATGGGATAGGTGGGTGGCCACCAACATCCACCTGGATCACCAGGAATCACCCTCCATCCATTCATTGATCCATTCATCCTTGTGATTCTTTTCATATCGGGACTCCTCCCATCAATGAAAGTCAATAACGAGCAACAAGCCTTAGCTGAGGTGATTGTGAGCTATCACACCATTGTTGCCCGTTGACCTAGTAGTTGCTTTATAGGATCCCCTCCTAGGACCCTTGCTAGTTTGAACAGTAATAGGTCTGAAGGCAGTAAACTAGTCCGAACAACTATGATGATCTCCTTCTTCTTAACTCTATGGTGTGATCCAAGTTCAATATGATCTAAAAAACATGATATGAGTTCCTTTGTAATGGCAAACCAAATCCTTGTAATCTAGCCTAGTGAAAATCGCTCCAGATAAATGATGATGGTCAAGTGAAGTATCTCTATGGTGAAGTGCATTTACACTGACAATTTGCAAAGTCTCCATGACATAAGTCATCTGAAAGTTGTGGTATCTCTATTCTATCTCTATGGAACTCGAATTGAAGTGATTCAAGCCTACAATGTTACAAATTTTCCTAAAGACAAATCTGAAGACAAACTCAAGTATAATTCAAGGTTCATTTCTGAAAGAAGACATCTTATAAGGTTTTATGCATAGTTATGTTCTCTAGTTAAAAATTTGCAATGACAAATCTAAGGTTTATAACCCTCATCTAAGAGCTCTGAAATCAGTACACTAGTCTGAGCCATGAAGAAAAGATGTGAGCCCTTATAACCAGAAGTCCGAACATATGACATTCGAACTATATCAGTCTTTGTGGCATCCTAGTAATATTGCAAGGACATTTCTTTGAAGCAGCCTGAGGAAATTATGAGTTGGCACAGTATTCAAGGAATATAGGTAAAGTTTCTCGAGAGGTACATATAAATTTTGTTTTCATATCTCACCAACTAGGCAAAGATCAATGTTAAAGTTCTTTTGCATCCAATATCTCCTAAGTTCATCTAAGCTAAGGTGTATGATCTTAGAAGACCTTGTCAATCACATGGTTGAATCTTCTATGAAGGAATCACATTTAAATATTGTGGACATCTGATATAGTATGAGGATCTTTATCTATAGGATCTAGAGGTTTTGTATAATATAGGATCTATATTGAAGCGTCTAGGGTTTGTGAACCCTAACAAAAGTCTAAACTAAGAAAACCCTAGGGACAAAACCCTAGTAATAATCATTTATGTTGAAAGAAGAAGCACTAGCTCTTGAAATGGTAGAAATAACATCATGCTTATGTAAGAACAACGACAATTACAAAAAGTACAAGATTAAGGGCCAGTTAATTCTCTTCTCAAAAGATAAGTACTCTACATCTCCTTTCTTCGATACTATTGTTGCTTTTGTGATTATCTTTGGATAGCCTTTTGTCTATACACCTTGTTTAATAGTGTTTGTTCTTCCATAGCCTCCTAATAAAGTTTGCAAATCAATGATAAGCGTTGCTTAAGCTTTAACAGCAGAGGAAAGGATTAGAAGAACTTAGCAAAGCACAAGGACTTTCCTATATCATTAAAGACGTAAATGCAAAAAGAGCAAGTAGTTTGAAGTACGTACTAGAAAAATGCACTAAGATGGCAGCATGGAAGCAAGATTTAAAAAGGTTCTCCCAATAAGAGGGAGAGGTCCGTGATAAGACGTTTGTCTCAGTTGGAAAAGTTACCCATGGATTTTAAGAGCACCTCATGTTTAAAGAACTCGTATCTAGAGATTGATTAATTAACAGCAAGAATGATCTTAATGATTTGTTTTCTTGAGTTAGAAGAAAAGATGTTTCCTTCAGAGGGAGCAAAAACTAGAACTCGACACAAAGGATCTTGGATTGATACACTACTACTTGGGATTTGATAGAAACCTAGTCAAAGAAAAAGCATATGATCAAAATCCTCCTAAAATTTGGACGATGAAAGCTAATTGGTCTTCTGATATGTTTGATTCGATTGTTGAGCTAGTAGTGTTGATGATGAGAAAAGATGGAAGATATGATAGTTTGTGCAAACAATTTGGCTTTGAAAATGTGATGACGTGTTGGGTGATGACGTGTTGGATTCAACATTGATACTTTTTAATAAGCTGGTTGAAGATTGACAGAGAACCTAGTTTTTCATGGAAGGTCAAAGTGCTTTATGATTCAAGGAGTATGATGCAAATGGGAGCCAAGATGTTACAACAGATCTCCATGAATGAACAAGTAGATGATGTAAGGGAAGTATGTGTACTTCCAAAACAAGCTTGGGCTTGTGGATTACTCCTCCCAGGTTGGGGGGGAGTGAGGATGGACGCCTTGTTCTCTATGCGTCATGTACTACGACCAAGACTAACAGTCGTAAGTCTAGTACATGAACACAAATAGGGAGAATGGTATTTTGGATAAGCATCAAGGACTGACATTCTTGAGATCTGTATTGTTACTAAGACTAACAGTTGTAAGTCAAGCACATTAATCTAATATAAGAATGGTCCACCAAAGGACCGACATTTCCTGGTGTCAAGTATTGTGACAATGGATTAGGAAATCGTCCTATGAGGACATACTTTGGTGAACCTAGCCGGAGTATGTTCCATGGAGAGGCAATGTGGTGTCTTATTGAATGCCTCCCAACATTGTGCTCTGATATAGTGGAGAGAGAGAGCTTACTTATCAAGGCCTTGGTATTTTGAGAATGTTGGTTATGATGATGTCATCATCATTGATTCTTATCAATCTGGATCCTTTCTTATAGAAGTCTTCAATTTGAAAATATCCTAATGAGTCATTATGAATACCTCCCTAGTTAAGAGGGAGTGTTAAAATTGTAACTAGAGTCGATCTTCATGATTGTATTTGTATCAATATGTATTTTATGTAAAACACAAAAAGAAAAAATATTTGTATTTTCTAACATGTTCTTCATGCTTTGTTTTGGTCAAAAGAAAATATAAAAGGGCATGTTCTTCGTGATCCTTGTAAAAGAAGCAAAATTTGAATTTTCAAACCATCTTTTGTCCCTCCAATTGTCAATTCAAACCTCCTACCCATCAAGTAGGCTCTGCTCTTAAAGGCACCTTTTCAAATAAGATAATGACTATATATTTGCATCATTCCTCCCTCTTCTAGACACCAATAATCCAATTCGCATCAGCGGAGGAGACACAAAATTAGAGCCTGCGCTGAGGTTATTTTCTCTGTGGAATCCAAGCAAAGTTCTGAAGTTAATCATCTCTGCTCTGCGAAGATCTAAGGCTCTATGGCTAATACGAATATAAGGCACAAATTATCTATGACATGCAAATCTAAGGCATTGTTCTTGTGAGTCGTATGGCATTATCTCTGTGGCTAATAGGTAGGAATAAAGGGCAAAATTCGGTCTCCTGTTGTGGACAAACATTTGACATTTTATGGACAGTTTTGTGGACAATCTTGTGGGCTCTCCAATGGACAGACATGTGGCATCTAGTGGACAAACTTGTGGCAAACTTCACGTGGACTGTTGTTTTGGTGGAGGGCTGACTTGGCATTTGGATTATTGGTCAGCGCAACTTGGATTTCTCTTGTGGACTAAGATTCTATAAGGAAAGAATTGTTGGGTTTTCCCCTTGTGGATTTTTTTCGTGGCTTCTAGCCTAATCTCTAGTGTCTCTTGTCTCCTTTTGTGCATTGTACTTGTATAATTGCTTGATGACCTAATGAATGAAGTAAAAACTAAATGGAAAACATATATACACAGTCACAAGTAATTATCATTATAAGAAAATCTTGTTTGCGAGTGAATTTGAACACCCCTTCTCGTCACTTTGTATTTGTAGCCTCGACAAGCGTATGCACAAGGACAAGTTATAAAGTGGATTCGATGTTTTGCTTGAGATTATTGATCAGACCGAAATTCTCCTCAGGACCAAATTTTAATGTTGAGCAACATTCTTCAAGCTTGGAATTAATTCAAATGGCATAGTTTATTCCTGTGGATGATCTAGTAATTATCATTATAAGAAATTCTTGTTTGTGAGTGAATTTCAACACCCCTTCTCGTCACTTTGTATTTGCGGCTTGGACAAGTGTATATGCACAAGGACAAGTTATAAAGTGGATTCGATGTTTTGCTTGAGATTATTGATCCAATCAAAATTCTCCTCAAGACTAGATTTTAATGTTGAGCAACATTCTTCAAGCTTGAAATTAATTCAAATGGCATAGTTTATTCCTGTGGCAGATCTTCAGATCTGAGTCGAACTTGACTTAATGCCTCTACTCGGGTTTCATTCTAGATGGAGTGATGAAGAGTTAATAAATGCACAAGGACTCAAGGCTGATTGAGCGTCTTTCTCCTTCGCTCTGTGTTTTGTTCATTGGTTTCACAATTGGTGTTGTGAAAGTATATTCATGGCCGTCCCTGAGAGCAGAGTCCCTAACGACAATATGGTGTTGGAAATACTAAGAAGGGGTTGAATCAGTATTTCACTTCAACCAGTGAATTTTAACTTCACAGAGCATTAATTAGCATTAAATTAAAACATAAACCAACAACACCATTCAACAATGCATAACATCAAGGACAATACACAAGAGATTTTTAGCTGGAAACCCTTCGGGAGAAAAAACATTGAACGCTTCTTAATACATGTCTTTTAAAGATTACATCAAATAGGAAGCTCCAACTTCCAAGACTAACAACAATAATCTAACCATGACAAGGTGCAATGAAGCATATGCACAATTAGTCAATGATGTCAAAAAACAGTGTCCTACATGTTAGTTTTTGTAGCATCGGATGTGTTCTAGCTACGAAATTTGGTGGAGAGGTTAGAATACATGAGATCTCCAAACCCCAAAAATCGTTTCTAGAAATTCCACCTAGAGATGGCTTAATTATATTATTAACCAATTTTTAAATATTTCCTAAGTCTAAATTTAGGAAATATGGTTCATTAATCAGAATTAATTAAGTCAATGTGAGAATTCTCTAGAAATTCACACAGATCAACTTGAAGATGATCCTAGCCCTTGATTAAGATTTAACCTTGGCCGTTGGAGTCCCAGCAGAGGATTATAAGAAGAAGTCGATGGGCACTTGGAGAAGACACGCCAAAACACCAAAAGTCTGATTTCCTTGGTAGATCAATTTCTAGAGTAGTAGCGGTCAGTTGCCGGAGAGCCAAAGATCAAAGCAGTGAGTGAGGCGCAAAGATAATGAGTCCGGAGGAGATTTTCCAGATCCGGAGAGTCAGCTACAGGAGGGCCGAGTTTTCAGTGAGGTTGTGCAAACGCAGCACAGAAGCTTCAGAGGAAGCAATTCGATTTGGCCAGACAGAGGGTTGATTCAGTTGTTGAAGGCTTAGAAGATTTTCAGAAGGGATTAGCGAGTCACTCTCAGAGGCTGGATTGGGCAGATTGCTTGATCAATTGAAGTTCTAGGAAGAGCGTATCAGTGACTGAGCAGGCTTCACGCAACAACTAACGCAAGGGTTTCATGGAGCCCATTCAGAGCCAGTTTCGGAGCTGGATCAATGTCGGGTGAGACAAAATTTGTCTCTCTGATTTTTGTGGCCAGTTTCCCATGTAGTGGATTGCTAGTTTGTGCATCCAAATTATACTCATATTTTCATTGTTGCATAATAATAAAAACCCTCAGTGTTGCACCGGTTTTCCCAAGTTGGGCTTTTTCAGGGAGATTTATCCAAAAATAACAGTGTCAATTTTATTGTGTGTGTGCTAGTATTTTCTCAATTTCCAATGCTATTATTTATGCGGTATTTTATTAGTGAAGGTTGCTGTGTGATTTATTTGATATTTGTCGTAGCAAACAAATTGCTAGAATAATTAACAATTAGAAAAATAAATTCCAATTGCTGCAATAGGATTCCAATTTAAGAATTTTCACACTACAATAATATAAAAAATGGTATAGTGCATGTTGAAGCTGAAAGGGAACCCATAAAGCTACAAGCAAGTGTAAAAGTGCAATAAGAGTCTTTTGATCATGCAAACCTAGGAAAAAGATAGTTGACCACATGCTTTTTCGGAAAGGGGGTTAACAAACATTAAACAAGTGCTCCACATAACACATTCAACAACATGCCATCATAAAAGTGTTTTCCACCTATACATGTGTAGAACAAGGAAAATAAGGAATGATTGCCACCATAAAACTACCAATAAGAAATTGTTACCATGGTCTCATAAACAAAGAGACAAATGAGTATTATATGATTATATAATCCAATGGCACAAATTGATAAGATATCCTCAAATGATGCCATGACGAATTGTCAATATTAGAACAACAAGCCCTAGTATTCAACATCAATCCATTATTTTTCCCTTTTGACCTCTTCTCCGCAGATTAGTAAGAAGAATCATTGGTGTTGAGATTTGTAGCTTAGTACTCCAAACCCTAGGATTGAGGGTTGTGGAGGAATTGGCACACAAATGTGGCTTGTGGACATGAAACCCAAACATGTGGGTGTGAATCCATGAGGTCTACTAGACATCTGATGGATGGGAACGATAGAGGACATCAAGACAAACCTGATGTAACGAAAATCATCGAATTTCGAGTTGTCTATGTGGAGATATTATTTTTTGAAGTTAATGTGTGGGTTTGGTCAAGGTCAGCTAGGCATTTAGAGACCTTATGACAAGTTGTCAAGCCCACACATGTGATTTGATGGAGCCCTTGTATTGCATATAAATATAAGGTGAAGGAGAGTCATTCCTCACATCCAAGAAGCATCTTTCATAGTCTACACATCGAGAAAGGCAACGTAAGTGCAGGCAGCGTGAGTGCAGGCAGCGTGAGTGCAAGCAATGCAAGTGCGGGCAACGCGAGTGCAGGAAACTCAAGTACGGGCAATGCGAGTGCAGGAAACTCAAGTACGGGCAACGTGAGTGCAGGTAGCGCAAGTGCAAGCTGAGCATGTAGCAAACTGCACCAGGGTGACGCAGAAGTTGTGGGGGGCTAGGTATGTATTATCTTGATGTAACGTTGAATTGATGCTAGTGGATGGTGTCCTAGGAGAGGACAGTTTGAAAGTCTGTTAGCAACCAAGAGGAAGGGTTTCCTAGGTGACTAGATGCCCTAACCAAAGTGCAGATGCTACAACAAGGACTGGTCGCTCATGGTCTGTTGGAGGACAGCGTGAGAGTGGGCCCATGTGTGAAAGTGGATTGGGCATTTATGGTCTGTTGGAGGACAGTGTGATAGTGTCCAAGTTGGAGCCCGGTGTGTAGCATTTTGATGGACAAAACTAGCTACTAGAGTGGCAAAAGAAGAGCTCAAGGGTCTGATCAGCCAAGAGCAATTTGAGTAGCCCTAGACTTCCCATGTGGAGAAGGACATCTATAACAGAAGAGGGGCAATCCTCCTAGCCTGTGTTCATTGTGGGAGACAGACACCTTGCAGTGATAGGTGGCAGCCTTCCATGCA
The DNA here is from genome assembly GCA_000404065.3 of Pinus taeda. NCBI lineage: Eukaryota > Viridiplantae > Streptophyta > Pinopsida > Pinales > Pinaceae > Pinus > Pinus taeda. Next base: position 60,830 of record APFE030465647.1, read on the forward strand.
CTATGTTAGTCTTCATTGGAGCAACATAGGAAGACTATAGTGGGTTGAAGTCCCTAAGTAGTTGAGGAGCAACAATGGGCTATTGTGAGTTGTTCAGAAACAGAGTTGTGAACAACTCAACAAGAGTCTCGATGTGTTGATGCGTTGATGGACGAACAATCAACGAGAGAGCAAATTGTTGAGCCGAGATTCAATGGTCAAATGGACTTGGAGCATTGATAGAGGCAGATGTTGCAGATGGGGAGCCGAAGGACCGGGTAGGTACAAGGTACGACTGAGAGGAGTTGTGAGTGCATGCTACATCAGCGAGATGGTCAGACTCCAGAGTATCTTGTTGAGGGTAGATTGGTCATCAATGGACTGACATCAAGCCCCAGTTTTGTATACTTGTATTAGTGGATGTATGAGGACCATTATCCCTGGTACGGGAGCCCTAGATTGTTGTATTATTCAGGTTGATTACTATAACGAAGTTGGTTTATTGTACAAAATTGTGTAAAAAGTTATATGTATTTTGTGCACTAGTAGATTCACTGTTATTTGTATTCCATTGTGCAAAGTAGCTTCGTTGTGATTATTGATTTGGTAGTGTTAGTGATTTAAGATTCTATCCTAGACACACTAGGATCATGGAAAAACAGCATGGTATCAGAGCTACTTTGAAGGGCCAATGAATCAAAGTGTGCACATCGAAGCAACTAAGAGGGAGTTATGAGTGTCTAGATCATGGAGTAGAGGGTTCAGCTGAAGACATGGAGATGTGGTCTCGATATACTACATGGTGAGATGGGCTGGGAGTTCTGGTGGATTGGTGGTGAGCCTGGTGAACAATAGTTCGTTGTTGGCTTAGGGGGTCCTGACCCAGGTTCATAGTTAGTTGCACCAAACAAATCCCTACGCTACTGGCCCTTTTGGCATCAATCTGCGGTACACCAACTGAAGTCTCGCACGAAGCAGTATGGGGGGATGCTAGAACCAAGTTTCTGCACCCAAAGATCAATGTGATGTCCTTTTGGTGACCTAAATCTACCTTCACACAGACCTCTAGGGTCCTGCGGCCTAATGTTGTAACTTCCCTTAATCGGCCTCTAATCCTCTGCAAAGATCTCTAACTGACTTTTGCGGACCTTGAACAAGCCAATTAACTACTTACGCGCACCTTAGATTACCCTTAAATCAGTAATTACTCAGAATTACCTAAGTATTCGATAACTTTAATAGAAAGCGTTATGATCTTCGCCTAATCACTTAAATATTAATTGCGTTCAAATAACAATACAGATCAAGTGAAGTCGCGCATCAATACATCATTATTTTATAGAACCATCATTCATCACAGCATATAGTGCATTCATACATAACAGAAGTAAAGGGACTAAACACAGGAATTTTGGAACAATCTTCTTTATTAATATTCAATAAAGGTTTACAAACTCAAACTTCCCTGCGCACTCGGTTGCAGGGGTCCGCGCACTCAGTTGCGAACACTACTCTAGGCCTCTGCACACTCAGCTGCAGAGCCTTTCCCCTCTAAGACTTCCTTCTCTACGTTAGACTTCTTCCTTCGTCCCCATGACCAAAAGCATCTCTATCCCCTAGACTCTCTAAGACACACCTATTTATACAATCCCATGGTTCGCGGACCATGGGTAGATCTCAAAAGCCGACTCAACTTTACATAAAGGAGGGTAAAAACATTTTTTGACTTTTAACTAGCTACGCGCTCCGCGACCACAATTTGTGGAGACTTTTCATCTTTTTACATCAAAACTTGAGCTTTTGCCCCAAAACTGACCCCAGGGGACCCCATCCCAACAAGCCCCCAACACAAAGGTCATGACTCGCCCTCGAGTCACTTAGCTGATGCGGTGATCTTGCTGCTAAGATCCCCCAGTTCTGCCTGCACAACTATGACTTCAACTGCGCTTTGCGTGGCTGCTTGCTTCACTTGCTCGACCAGCTGCTATGTGGCTGGTCCTTCACTGGCTCACTTAATCTTCTGTTGTGTAGTCTGCAAGTTTGCCAATTTCTCCTATATGTTGGCTGAAACTAGGTAGGCTTCATCCAACCAAGGCCCCAACTTGGCCTTAATGACTACTTCCTTTTTCTGCGTTGCTTCCACCTGTGTAAGGAGCTACTTAGCCTCCTGCAGCTTGGCAAAGCGTTGTGTTGTAGCAATGGAGCACATCGTCGCTCTTACTTCATCATATTGTTGCTAGAGCTCGCGGATCTTTGTACTTAAGATCTACAGGGTGGGATCTTCCTGCAGGGTCGTCACCACTTCCATGGGTTGTTCAAACAGAGATGTGCAGTCAACAACCACGGCATCCACAGTAGCAATTCCTTCCTTAACAGCAGCTTCGTGTTGTTCCAGAACTTTTGGCGGAGTCAAAGGCTGTGACTTGAGCTCCAGTCCTGTGACTTTCATATTCAATTCAAACTGAACTCTAGCCACCTTTGCCTTAGCATCGTGGACGCCCGTAGCTAGTTTCTGGATCTTAGCTTCAAGCGGTGCCTCCTCATGTATGTGCAACTCTGACACTGTCCTGCATGCCTCTGCAACGGCAGCCGCTAGCTGGGCGCTCTGCGCCTCGATCGTTTCCTTCACCTTCAGGGCCTTCGTTCACCCGATATTCACTTATTAAGCAGAGAGCGCGCTGCTCCCACGCTCTTAATTCCATTGTCACACCTGTCTGCAGCGTATGAAGATATTCGTTGGGTAGCGTTGCGAGGTTGAGGCCAATGTTCTTCAGAGTACTTACGATGACCTTGTCATCAGCCGATTCTGCACTCAAGGACCCTTCAAGTAGCGCGACTGCCCATAGATCCACTGACCTGACCATCTCAGCAACCTGAATGGTCCCTAGTGCCAGGCTCGTCTGTGTAGCGCTCACCTGCCCTGTGCCCACCTAGATCATGCTGGTCTAGATTTGCAGTTCACGCAGATCCTTCTAAATATTGCCTAGCGACTGCAGGTGTTGTTGTTTGAACTGCTGCAATAGTTCCGCAGTGGTGTCGCGCACTTTATCCTCGATCTCGTCGAGATCGCCTTCTGTGAGCGTAATGGGATCAAGCAGTGGCTTCGTCGGTTTTGACTTCTTTTGGCACCCCTCCTTTTGTTGTTCCCTGTACCTCTTCACCTGGAATGGAGTGCTTTGTCCTTCATCACTGCCACCGCCCTACTCTGACTATTCTTCTTCCTTGGTCTGGGGCGAAGGGGATTTACTGCTTCACTCAGAGTCACGTTGTTCCTGTTTAGCCTGTTGTTTTGCAGCGCGCTCCTTTTTCAACCGGGCCTTCTCCTCAGCCTCCTTCCTTCGCTGCACAACCAACTTTCGGACCACTTGCTTTGCTACCTCCTTCTTCTTCTTCTTCGCGGAACTCCCCGCGCCTTTGCTAGTACCCGCGGCCAGATCGGAAGGAGAGTGCCAATCTATCAGCCAGCACTTGATGACTTCCTGAATAGCATCATCCACGGCAAGATAGGGCAGATCAAAACACTTCTGTTGCGGATCCTTCCACGCCCTGATATACACGCAATGAAAATCTGCCTTGAACTCCACGTACTTCAACCATTAATCATAACCAGTTGGGGACAACTATGGCCGCTGGTTGATGGCCATGCAAATGCTCGCCTCCATCAAAACCTAGAAAATTTTGTCTCCGTGACCTGTGTGGGGTCCTTCATGGCCCAAATGGAGGCAAATTGCGCAGCCTCCAGCAATCCTTTCTCCAAGGGAGGAAACTTAATATCCTCCGGCAGCTCCCAAGCAACTAGCACAATAGAGAGCAGCAACCACGTGTAGTGGAAGGTCTTGCTCTCGTCTTGAGCCTCGCGACAATTCGCAAGGAACTTGCTACAGAGGTAGCGCGACCAATTAAATTGCACGCCCTCCGCGCACTATACAGCTAACGAGATCACAGGCGCCGGAACCTCGTCCATGCAGCATTTCCTCATGACTTTACTGTCTTCAAAGCTGAATGTCCTCAAGAACCCTTCTCTTAAGATATCCCACTAAGCGGTGTCCTGGCGGAGCCCTATTTCCAAATACCAATTCATAGGGATTATATCAAGAGTGTGACAGAATAAATGCACCCATTCTAGCTGCGGCTTCGTTCCATACACTTTAGTCCATTTTGCCAAGTGATCGCACAGATCATTCCTCCCATCATATTTCTCGATTAACTGTACTTTAGGGCGACCAAATCGCATCCTCGTCATCCTTTTGTAATCACGCCACTCATCAAAGTTGTCTTTGTGAGTACCCTATCACCAAGCGGGCGTAGCACGCAGTGCCCAATCCAGCGCCTGAAAGCAGTAATCCTTTGGAACTTCTCTTTCAAAAGCATCCAAAGATTTATCTACGTCAGTTAAACCATCATAATAAAGTAAATTTCTTACCTCCGACGACACAGCGCAGCGATTTAGTCATCATATTGCAGCGCAGTGTCGATACTTCGTGCAGCCTATTTTGCCAATGTTCCAACTCTTCGTTTGAATCCGAAGTATAGGAACTTTTGCGGTCCCATGCAATCCATCCATCAGTTGTTGGATTGACCCAATCTTGGTCTCGTGCTATTATTTTATAGATCTGATCCAAATCAGCATCACTTTCCTCATAGTCGTGAACTGGTTCAGTATAGCGTGTTCCTTCTACAAGGTCCAATGGTACTACAACACAGAGCGATTTCCTTTCAAACGACATTGTCCGCTTCGTCAAATTGATGACCCCGTTCATATCAATAGCCCAATCAATTCCCAGGAGCGCGGGGTATGGATTGTTATCATCAACAATCTCTATCACTTCAAAATCAGCCAGTACGCTTGCACCTTCTATATCTACAGTAATTCCCTGCAATCATCCCATAGGGATAATCTTCTGTCGGTTTGCCATCCTCAGTTGAATCGAAGACCACTGCAGCGCAGGTCTCCCCATTCCCTCCTAGGTCTGTTTAGGCAATACATTCGCATCAGACCCCAAATCCAAAATAACTTGGCCCATCTCATAGTCTCCTATTTGTGCGGTAGGCCTCATCTCATGCCCTGTTCTTGCCTTATGCTTACCAATCTTTCTAACTACGCGGGGTCCATCAGGAGCATTATCCTTACCGGCACATTTGTTTATCAACTCCTGTAGTCCTTTCACAGCCTTGCTATCGTGCAGTAGTTTCATACAAGTTTCCAAGAAGGTGGTAAGCACAGAGGGGTCAACCTCTGCAAGCAGTTTGTCCAGACTTCCTAAGGTAGAGGCCTCAGCGAAGCTTTTCTTCGCTTCCATGAACGTTTCCTTTGCACACTCCAGATTAAACCTAACCTCCTTTTTTGAAGCCTTGAGGACCCATCCACCTTCTTCAGGATGTTATCCCTTATCGTCACCAATCACGATCCTGCTTCGCAGCACGATATTCACATTCGAATCCTCTTTGCGGGGCTCGGCCCTCATCATCTGTAAGTTTTGGGTAGGATGCTAAGGTTGTGCCTTCTTCTCCTGCATTTTGGGCATCAGCACAAGACATTCTTCGATTGTGTGGTCAAACTGAGTGTAGTATTGACATGACAGGCGTGTGTAATTCGTACACTCCTGCGCGTAGTGTCCTGGCATTCCGCAATTGTAACAAATGACCTACCCACAACCCCTACCAAGTCCTCATCCTTCGCAGCCTCGTCCGCACCCCTGATATCCTCTGCGCATTCCCCCAGCACCCTGATCTGGAAGCCGACTTTCTGCTTGCATTTGATACATAGGCGTCCTCTCCATCATTAATTCATAGCTTCAACAGTGGCGCTCATCGTGGCCCACCGATTTGCAGAAATCGCAGAACAATTGTTGTGGTGTCTGCACAAACCTTTGCAGTAAGTGACAATTATTTGTTACATGTTTTCTCGCCACCTCGCAGATACCGCACCATAACGCGAGCCCCGCACTTGGCCCTACTGTATAGGGAA
>APFE030465647.1:70185-123537 GCA_000404065.3 Pinus taeda
CGACCTAGATCTACCTTCGCATAGACCTCTAGGCAGTGTTGTAACTTCCCTTAATCGGCCTCTAAACCTCCGCAAAGGTCTCTCACTGACTTTTGCGGACCTTGAACAGGCCAATTAGCTACTTACACGCACCTTAGATTACCCTTAGATTAGTGATTATTAGGAATTACCTAAGTATTCGATAACTTTAACAGAAAGCATTATGATCTTCGCATAATCACTTAACATTAATTGCGTTCAGATAACAATACAGATCAAGTGAAGTCGCGCATCAATACATCATTATTTTATAAAACCATTATTCATCACGTCATATAGCGCATTCATACATAACAGAAGTAAAGGGACTAAACACAAGAATTTTTGGAACAATCTTCTTTATTGATATTTAGCAAAGGTTTACGGACTCAAACTTCCCTATGCACTCAGTTGCAACGGTCCACGCACTCAGCTGCAGACACTACTCTAGGCCTCTGCGCACTCAGCTACGAACACTACTCTAGGCCTCTATGCACTCATCTGCAGAGCCTTTCCCCTTTAAAACTTCCTTCTCTGCGCTAGACTTCTTCCTTCGTACCCATCGACCAAAAGCATCTCTATCCCCTAGACTCTCTAAGACACACCTATTTATACAATCCCATGGTCCGCGGACCATGAGTAGATCTCAAAAGCCGACTCAACTTTACATAAAGGACGGTAAAAGCCCTTTTTGACTTCTAACTAGCTACACACTCCGCGACCACAATTTGTGGAGACTTTTCATTTTTTTACATCAAAAATTGGGCGTTTGCCCCAAAACTGACCCCAGGGGACCCCATCCCAACATTTGTTGTAGTATAGGTTGTTGATCGTAGACTTCCTATGACTTGTCACCAATGGTTGGGGCAACTCGAGGATTGCTTTGGCATGAATGAGATCAGGATGATCGAGATTGTTTCATGTGATGGGCTACATGATTGGCAAGCTAGAGTCTTCATCGAATCATGATGTTGCATATCTGAGATTGGAGGGATTTGCACTAGTGGTACTTGATCCAAGAGGATAAGTGCTTGCAGGACTAAGCCAGTGGAGATCGTGTAGGCTCAGAGGGAGTCAAGCTTTAGAGGGAGCAACCCTATGGAGATTTGGGATCTTCAGGTTCAGATGAGGTAAGGCTGAGGCACTACCGAGATTGCAGGATTCATTCTATAGAGTATGTTGCAGTGATGGACGCCAAATGGGCTAGTGTCGTCGGAGATGATGATAATGGAGACTTCCTAATGTTGGAAGTATCTCCCTCGCTAAGAGGGAGTGTTGAGATTTGTAGCTTGGGAGGTACTCCAAACCCTAGGGTTGAGGGTTGTGGAGGAGTTGGCACACAAGTGTGATTTGTGTGCATGAAACCCAAGCTTGTGGGCTTTGCACCCAAACATGTCAGTGTGAATCTGTGAGGGCTACTAGACGTGATGGATGGAAACGATAGAGGACGTCGAGACGAACCGAACGTAGCAAAAAGCATCAAATTCTAAGTTGTCTATGTGGAGATATTAATTTTTGAAGTTAATCTGTGGGTTTGGTCAAGGTCAGCTAGGCATTTAGAGACCTTGTGACAAGTTGTAAAGCCCACACATGTGATTTGATGGAACCCTTGTACTGTGTATAAATATACGGTGGAGGAGATTCATTCCTCACATCCAAGAAGCATCTTTCATAGCCTTTACATCAAGAAAGGCAATGTGAGTGCAGGTAGCATGAGTGTAGGTAGCCTGAGTGCAAGCAGCTCGAGTGCAAGCAGCGCAAGTGCAAGCAACATGAGTGCGGGCAACGCGAGTGTGGGCATCTCGCACACGGGCAGCACAAGTGCAAGTTGCGTCTATAGCAGACTGCACCACAGTGACGCAGAAGTTGCACAGGGCTAGGTATGTATTGTATTGATGTAAGGTTGAATTGATGCTAGCGGATGGTGTCTTAGGAGAGACAATTTGGAAATATGTTAGCAGCCAAGAGGAAGGGTTTCGTAGGTGATTGGATGCCCTAACCAGAGTGCAGATGCTACAGCAAGGACTGGTCACTCGTGGTATGTTGGAGGACAGCGTGATAGTGTCCAAGTTGGAGCCCGATGTGCAGCACTTTGATGGACGAAAGTAGCTGGTAGAGTGGTAGAAGAAGAGCTCAAGTGTCTAATCAGCCAGGAGCATTTTGAGTAGCCCTACACTTGCCATGTGGAGAAGGACATCTACAACAGAAGAGGGGCACTCCTCCTAGCCTGTGTTCATTGTGGGAGATGGACATCTTACAGTGATAAGTGGCAGCCCTTCGTGCCCTATGTTAGTCTTCATTGGAGCAGCACAGGAAGACTATAGTGGGTTGAAGTCCCCGAGTAGCTAAGGAGCAACAGTGGGTAGTTGTGAGTTGTTCACAAACGGAGTTATGAACAACTCAACAAGAGTCTAGATGTGGTGATGCATTGATGGACGAACAATCAACGAGAGAGCAAATTGTTGAGACGAGATTCAGTGGCCAGATGGACTTGGAGCATTGACAGAGGCAGATGTTGCAGATGGGGCACCGAAGGACCGGGCAGGTACAGGGTACAACCGAGAGGAGCTGTGAGTGCATGCTACATCAGCCAAATGGTCAGAGTATCTTGTTGAGGGTAGATTGGTCGTCGATGCACTGACACCAAGCCCCAATTTTGTATTGTTGTATTAATGGTTGTATGAGGGCCATTATCCTTGGTACAGGAGCCCTAGACTGTTGTATTATTCAAGTTGATTAATATAACGAAGTTTGGTTATTGTACAAGATTGTGTAAAAAGTTGTGTATATTTTGTGCACTAGTAGATTTACTGTTGTTTATAATCCCCTATGCAAAGTAGCTTCGTTGTGATTCTTGGTTTGGTAGCATCAATGATTTAAGATTCTATCCTAGACACCAGGATCGTGGAAAAACAACAGTTGGCATGAAATAGTGATACTTGGATAGACAGCAAGAATGCCTCCAACCACAATGATGAGGCTACCAATACAATTAAGATGAAGAATCCAGTGCTAGTTAAACAAAAGATGCGACATGTGGTTTTTGCAAATCAATAGTTGAAAAATCATTTTAAGTGATAGACTCAAGCTCTTGCATATCATTAGTGGATGAATTAGCAAAAAGTGCACTATCTAATTCTCGTAAAATTGTATTAGAAGGCTCAAGATAACTTGCGTCTAGAAATGGAGTCTCAAGATATCCAAGGCCTACTATAACTAGCATCCTCTCAAGCTCAATAGGTGTAACACTACCATATCCATGTACACCAAGTCCACCACCGATACCTTCCATATGGCTAAGTAAATAGTAGCCATATTGCAAGAAGGTGAGGGCCTATTAGTGTGTTGCTCAAAGTAAGGAAGTGAGGGCCTATTAGTAGCCAATAGTGCAAGAAAAGAAGTTAATCAAACAAATGTTGCACATGCTTTTGCAAAGAATCAGTTATTGTGTCCTTGTCCCTTAATTAATCATGGGATTTTGATTGATAAGACTCAAGTTTTCATCCATCTTGTTAATTTACGAAGGTCCAATTATCAACATTTTCATGATAATTTTTACAAGGACCAACAAGTAGACATGAATCTCTATCAAAATAACAAGCCATGTTTCAAAGACCATCCATTATTTTATATTTTATACCTCTTAAATCTTACTTCTTCGACAAGATTGCTGTTGAGGTCATGCATATTCTTGAATCTGGATGGAGTTGTCCCTGTCTTCCCATTGTTGATGCAGGAGATAATAACTGTGCTCAAGTCCTCATCCTAAAGTTGGATATTAGTGTCCTCGAGTGAAACGTTCCACTAGCAAGCACTGGAAATATCATTCTACAGAGAGGAAACTTCACTACAAATTTTTTCATTATTATCTTGTGATGAAGTAACAACATTACAAAGCTTGGCTCTAAAGTTTAGAAAGAATTATTTTTAGCTTGTCATTAATATGTTGCAACTTGCAAGGAGGTAATTTCATCATGAATATTTTCTTGAGAAGTTTGTAATCAAGGAAACTTTTTCACGTCACATTTCCAAAGCAACAAGGTCTCTTCATCATCAAAAACATCCACTGCAGAGCATAGTATTCTACAGCAGCCAAACTGATGGGCAAAATGCAAAATGTATTAGTGGGACACACAAAGTGAAAGGGTCCCAAAAAAAAAATTCCTTTCAAAATTTAAACCTTACAATGCAAAAAATTATTCCTGCCTCAGGGAAGACAAGAAACCATCCAGAAAAATTAATTTGTTTCAGCAGTAATTAACTTCAAACAACAAAAGAATTACCTCTTTGTAAAACATGCCTAAACTAGCAAAAATACACTGTAAAAAATGATCAAAATATGTGTAAAATAAGTGAAGATATGATGAAAATAAGATAGTATTGTTGCTCCCTGAACTGCTGAAAACGTGCCCAAAAGCCTGCAAAATTGGTGTTGAAAAATGTGCCCTGGGCACTTCAAATACACTGAATTAAGTATTGGACAATGGGGCACTTCAATAGAACTTAAGTCAGCTTGAGAATAAGGCCAGAGTAAGAAGAGGATATGCAGGGACAAGTCAACACAAGACAGCTTGCAAAACAAAAAACTGTTGTTCTTCATCATAGGTTGGCTTTATGACAGAAAAAGCATGTATTAACTTGGTCGAACACAGTGAGGGCCACAAAGCAAGGATAACAAGCCTGCTCAAAACATGCCTTGACAGAATGAGCTATGGAACCCACAAATAATCACGGGTCGCTAAAAATGGGGGTCATAAAAAGGATCTCATTGATGGCCACATGTAGTAAAAGACTTATGCAAGGTGCAAATAGCAACAACAGTAATTACATTAAAGGTTGCACGCACCACAAGAGGGGCATGGCTCAGAAAAAGGGCTGTGCCCAGATTAAAAGCATGCCTCAAAAGAAGACCACAGACAACAGGCAGAAAGCCAAAAAAAAACATGTTCATACTCACAAGAGCCAATAAAACCCTAGCTCTAGCAAACCAGAAATCCCGCAGACTTTGATCAAAAGAACATTACCAACAGTAGCCAATTTTTAATCATTCTTAGAAAACAAATTTGAATAACTGCAGTAAACATAAACCTGACCTGGATAAATGTCGAAACCAAATTCTTATTGAAGATTTCCTTGTTCTAGACCACTCTTCAAGAGCAATGTTTCACATCCTGTTTAGATTGGTGAAACCAAAGAACTCCACGGCAGGCTTGAGCAAATGTGATCAGCAGTGACACAGACTCAGAACTATAGCTCTGATATCATTTTGAAGATTTGAGTGTGAACACCATGAAGAAAGTAGAGTTTACACATATTGCACATCATCAGATAAAGATTGACACCATATCTATAGTGGAGAAACCCTCATGAGTTAGAAAAATCCACTCTAAACAAATTGCTTTATTCATGTGTCTCGCATAATGTGTTACAGTGAGGGGGTCAAGTCCCCTTAAAATAGAGATTAGCTCCAGGCTAACTAGAGCATTAATTATGGACCACCGACCACCTTTCAACCAGCATATTAATAAGGGACCACTAAGTAGTAAGGTCGCATTCCAAGTTCTAACTACCACATTAATGACGAACCATTAGGGCCTTGCATCAATGACACTTAATATCCCCTGAAACAAGATTATCCAATATATCTCAAACAACTTTGAGCAACTAGAAGACCTTCCTTCATGCAATCCCCGAATGCATGAGCCTTAATGAAAGGATGGAAAGAGGCCTCCTCCCCTAAGGTTTGAATGGGTAAAACAACCTCATTAGGACCATAGGCTGTGCCTTAGTAATAAGGTGTGCTAGCTTCTCCTCCCACTCCATTGTTTCCTTAATAGAAACTTAGATGTCTATGATTTTCATGTCATCACCCCTATCAATGGCTTTATTTGCCCTCAAATCAACAATTTTGTTGGTTGTTTTTATGGTGTGATTGGAAGAGATAATCATTCTGATTGACGCTTGTTTAATCCAAGCCATTTTTCCTTTAAAAATCAATCACTACTCATCACATTGTCATTAGGGGCATCAATAAGATATTTGGAACCACCACTCTACCTCAACAAACTAGATGCCACATTTAATACATAGCTTGATTCCTCCTACAAGGGCCCCCACCTCTGTTTGACTGTTCATAGCTCTCAATAAATTTGTAAAGATATATAATATTTTTCCTGAACTTTGGACACGAACCCCTACCAATTCAAGGTTGCCCCAGGCCACTCCATCAAAATTTGATTTTAAGAAATCATCCTTGGGAACCCATGAAAATCTAATTTTAAGCAACCATCATCAGGAGGTATCCAACCATCTTGGGGGTTCATAAAATCCCTTATTAGTTGTCCTTTAGTGGAAGCACAAAAGCAACAATACCTTCATAGAAATCCCTATATAAGTAATCACCAACTTATCATATAAGATGTAGTATAAATTCCAATCAACAACTACAAAATGTAACCATATGATGCTTCACCATGACATATATCCACATAAAGCTATAGTATAGTAAGATAAGATAATTTTATTAATGCCCAACAAATGATTACAAGAGTTGATCAATGGGCCCAAAAAGTACATACAGGATTCAACTCTATAGCACAAGCAAATCTACTCAGTCACATAGATGACATAGATCATTAGAGTTGACACCAAATACAGGAAGCCCACCAACATAGTTAAAACTTACAAAGCACATCAATAATTACCAACTATAATTATTTTTATGCAAAATACTCACGTATCCTTATGAATAATAATTGAAAAACAGATCAATGGGATGGATATGAGTATGTTGATTTAAGTATGTCCCAATATCCTGAAAATGCTAGTTTCAAAATCTGAAATCCTAAATTGTACCTTGGAAAAATGAAACTTCAAAACAATCTGAATGGAAAAGCAAAGATATTTAGCGAGGTAATCAAGGCATTTTCGTAGCAGAGATTCATGAAATCCAAATGGATGTAAATGCCATTAAGAATGTTCAAAAGGATTACAACGTTGTTCAGTAAAAGTTGTATCTATCGATGAGAAGGAAATATATGATAAGGAGGCAGACAGCAAATGCTAACTTGATTGCAGACAGAGCACTTTGACATGAGTGCACAAAGCATGTCAGGTATACGAATAACAAAAAAAAAAAAAATAGGTATGTGTAACCCTGAAGAGAAGAGGAACTTTACCAAAGTGAATCTATCAATCCTACATGAACAACTGTATGCAATTATTTACAGGCCAACGATGGAAATTGGAATGCTTCAAGCCTAATGTGTAATGGTGAGCTTTTTCATCATTTTTAATTCACTTGCAATGGTTCCTCCCAGTAAGAAGACAGTCTTTAGCTTTATCTTACTTCATCTAGGAAATGCTTTCGCACTCCCACACTGTACCCTTTTTTTATAATGTACTCTTTGGGTCTCTTTGGGTCTCTTTGAGTCCCTTTGACCTATTTTTGTTCATTTGTTAGACATTAACATACTTACCTTATCATATCATATCTTATTTTATGCCATTAGCATAGATCTTAGCTTGTGAATTACTTTTCTAGTACACGTCAAATGTGAACAACCGTGTAACATTGAGTAATTTTCAAATACAGTTCTGTTTCATATGTTTGAAGACAACGAAAAAACTGAAGACACGTTAATGGGATCAAATCTGAGTTGAACGGACTCAGACATAGCACAGATGAGTTTTTGACTGGTTTTAGCGTTTGTTGGGCGCGGGTGTCCTTCCAGTTGTATAACCAACTAAAAACTCTGAACGTGACCAGTTTTAAATCCTAAAGCTACAGTCAGAGGTACTGAAAAAAGTTTAAATAAATATTAAAGAAAGAGAATTACAAAAAGAACAGAGAACTCCAAGAGTGCGGAATGGTTGATTGTCCACTAAGCCGACACTCATACCTGTACTTCTAGCGCCCGCCTTTCCTATGGCACACAGAAGCAAAGTACTGAGCTTCTACTGTTCCCCCACCTTAGAGCAGGTGATTTGGAGAGTAGCCCACGTTACTAGGACCACTATGAGTGAAATCGTGAGCAGATGAACTGTAATGGTAGTTGAAAATCCCTAAGCGACCGATGCAATTCTCCCAAGCCACGTTGAGCACGGGTGTGCTTAATAAACACGTAGTTGCATTTGAGCCCCGAGTTTTGCCAGCTCAAAATCAAATAGTTGCAACTGGACGTGTAATTAAAACATAAAATACATCGCTTGTAAAATCAATGCCAAGGCTTAAAAGGTCAAACTGTCCTATCACATTTCCTCGACTCAGTGACTTTAAGTCCTGATCAAAGAGTCAAATAGTTGCAACTGGATGTGTAAATACAATGTAAAAAACATCCTTTGTAGAATCAATGCTAAGTAAAAGGTCAAGCTGTCCTATGTCACATTTCCTCTACTCAGTGACTTTGGGTTAAGTACATCTTACTGAAGATATAATTTGGCAAGTAAATAATAGCGCGCAATATGAAGTTATGGGATGTACTGTAGAAAGTAAGAGCAGCCCACGACAAGTCCAACGAAAACTAAAATCATTTATATATAAACAGATTGAAGGTCGCGGTTTCTAGTCCCCTACACACCCACCCATCCCTGTCTCACGTGAGATCATAGAGAAGTTGAGTTGAAATCTGAAGTCGCAGGGTTAGCTTTATGTGTAGATCAGATGCAGCAGCGAGGATTTATGTCCCACAAACGAAATATTTGAAACAAAATGAAATTTTTATCAAAGGTCCCGCATGTGCTTGCATAAAGGAGTGAGTTGAGGAGGGGAAGAAGAAGTACCAAGTGCAGCCAAACGCTGTTTCTTGCCAGAGCCAGGTGGCCGCCCTCTACCCCGTTTCTGCAGAGGAGAAAAGGGCGTTCCCGGTGCTGAGGCTGAGAGCGGAGCTAAAGCCAAAGCCATGCTTCCATCTGGCCCGTACTTCCGAGGTCTCCCTCGCTTTCTCTTCAAGGAGTCCGGTCCCCCTATGGCCATGGTTATGGCCAGGCTTCTGTTCGCTGTCATATTGGGAGGAGTCTGGGCAGCCGAAGAGTTCACAGCGTTAGGGTTACTGCTGCTGCTGTTGTTCATGTTGTTGTTGTTGTTGTTGTTGTTTGCAGGCCTCCCTGCTACTGCTGCTGGTGCTGAGGACGGGGTATGTAAGCCTGTTGAGGCAGCCATCACACTGTTACTGTTATTGTTGTTAATGTTGAAGTTGCTGTTGTTGCCGCCAGACTGTCCAGACGGCGGAGGCATCCCCATTGAAGATTCTCTGCCTTCCATACATAAGATTTCAAAATACAGACACCGCGCCACGCCCTATTTCTTCTAAAAGATCTAACAGATGATCTCCTCTATTCAAAACCTGCAGATACAGAGCCTCCGTTTTCCACTTAAACGTACAGCTAAAACAATACTGCTTCTGCTACTGTTGCTTCCAGTAACCGCCATTTCAGATGCGCATTTCAAAATAAAGACTCTGGTTTCCGATGGCGCCAGAAAAATGCTACGCATTCAAAAAAAAAACTACAGGAGCAGGACAATAATAAAACACAATGCACTCTCAAATTGCTACTGCGGCCTTTATTTTGAGGGAGCAATTTGTATCATAAAGTGCCTGTGTCGTCTGCTGCTGATGCCATGTCAACAGCATTGCAGAGTACAGCGGGAATAAGCAAGCTTGCCTGCCTCCACCTACCTACCTATGACAAATTTAGCAACAAACCCGAACCTACTGAAAATATCTCTAAATTCTTCAAATACCATTAAATTTTTTCAAAATAGCTTCAAATTTCTCTCAATTGAAATAAACATTTTAATTTTTTTTCAAGTGCAGTCCACTCCATTTCCCTGGAACCCGCCTGCACCATTAATTCCACGCAATCGGCACCAACTCCAAGAAGCACTCCAAGTTTTTTACTCTGCAATTTCTCAAACCCCAAAAATACCCTAATTTTTTTGCTATTTGAATCTGACAAAAACAATTTTAAAATATAATAACCGAGACTGTAAGCAAACTTTCAGGTATTTTTAAATTAAAATAAAGAAAGAGAGAAAAGAAAATTTATTATTAAATTTTTAAAGTCAAAGAAGCGCGGTACTTAAAGCTGCCAAAATATCTCAGGGAATTCTTCTTTTTGGTGAAGTATAATTTGTTTAGCTTACAAAATCTGATTTAGTCTCCGTTCAGGAGAAATTGGTGCATGGCAGTGTGCATTGCTTTTGTGGGTATCTGTTTTGGTGATCTTCTCTATTTGATTTTGTTTTTGGTTTTTCCTCTGCATTTTTAGTTGTTATTTGGCTATATTTTAGTAATAATATATGTACAGCTGGTTTGTCATAAAATTTATTATAATTAATGATTTATTATTATCATTTCTAAATTTTGATATATTATTTTTTAATTCTAAAAAATTAAATTAATGAAATGAATAGAATTTCATTTTATTAAATTTCTATATTAAATTATAATTTTTATTTTTATATTAACTAAATATAATATATAATTTTATTTATATATTAATTAAATTGTTTTTCATAACAATTTTAACATTGTAATTGAGGAAAAATTTGTCGGTGATTGAACTTTCTATTAAAGTACTGTTTACTTGGTTCAAATTTGTATTTAAAATTATTATTATACATATTTAAAATTAATTTATAAATTATTATGAGTAATATGTAAACATGTTTTATTAATTATATTTAATAATTTATAAAATAGAAATAAATGTAATATAATTTAAAAAATAAATTATAATTTAATAAGAAATGGAAATTATTTTGACAATTAAAATAGAAAAATGAATAATACAACATAATGAAAATAATTTTAATGATTTTCTCTTGCCAACGGATATAAACTTCCTCATACCTTTACTTTTAACTAAATATACTAACTATTGACTATCTTTATTATAACAAAACATTATGTTAACATACTAATGCTTTTAATATTATATTTTTAGAATGAAAGTAACATGTTACTTTTGAAAAGATATTATTGTAAAAAAATTATATATATATTTTAAGTTATATACAATAATTTATTTATTTTTACCTTTGTAAAATAAAATATTAAAAATTTAATTTAACTTATCAAGAAGAATTTTAACTACAAAATTCTGTTCAATTAAATTTATTATTACTTATTTATTTCACAATATTTAAACACCAGACATTGTACTTTTAAATCTTTGTCTATCAATAGGTTTCCCTTTTTTAATTTCTTTCTATTTAATTTATTGTTGAGATGAATAAAAGTTTCCAAGAATATAAATGGTTTTGTTTCATTTTAATTTAATTAAGCTCAAATATTTCTTTTTTAATTCATTAATATTATGTTTTTTATTCCATTTAGTTTTTCAAATATTTTTTTTTTTAATTCATATTTTAAAATATAAAACAAAAAAAAATCAACATATCATTTATTAAATTATATCATTTTTATTTAAAAAAAAAAAAAAAAAATAAAATTACACATATCATCTACTAATAATAATATTTGAAACATAATCATTAATATTTAACCATATATATGAAGGGAAAAAAATACATCAACATTATGGACATCCACAATATTTATATTTACAAGTACAAGAACAAATATGTACTTCAAACACAATCCATTTTACACAATCTCACAGTTATGAACTTTATGTACAAAATACCCAAAACTTTTCAAATACTTTTAATGGAAACTTCCAATATCATATACTAACCTTGCATATAGCCATTTATGACCAACATTCTAGAAACTTAATTGTATTTTACAAATTTATATATGTGATTATATTGTTATCTTCAATATATATATATATATATATAAACTTCCCTTTTTTATGTTAAAATTTCTTAAATATTCATGTTTTAATTGGATGTTCTGTAATTTTAATTCAACTTTTTCTTTTTCTTCTTTTTTTCGTAAAAAAAAATACATACTTATTATTTCATTAAAATCAAAATATACAAATTAATGTTTAATTACAACTTCCAAAGAAATCTATCCAAAATTATGTCATTCTACTCAACATAACTCATTCATAACATAGAAACATCCATAAATAAAAACATGTAATAACATCACATCAAAAAATGTTGTTTACATACATCCTATTAAAGACATCAATTACTTTTTCTGTACTTTTTCTGTAATCACTAAATAACCTCTATGCAGAAATAATGCTTTTTATTGATTTTATATCCGCAACAAAATTATATTTTCTATAAATATCTAATATAACTCTTCAAAAAAATTCCATAATTAACGAATTCTTTATTACCAAAAATTTAAAGTCCTACTATATGTAAGTGCCTAATAACCAATCAATAATCCTTCTAAAATAACCCAAAACAATTATAAGCCTTTCACGTGTCTTGACCTTGCAAAGTCAAAACCAAGCAAAAACCCAATTAATTATTAATTTGAGGGTCAACAACAATCACACTTTCACTTCAAGTACCAGCTAAAAGCTCCTTCATATACTTCTTCATATATTAACGTATTAACATTGAAGCTTTGTATTTTATTAAGTATATCAAACAACATTTTACGTCAATGGGAGAATAATGGTCGGTCTGACTTGGAAAAGAGAAAAACTTATATGAGGGGAGAGTCTAAGAGAAAAACTCATAGAGTGGAGAGTCATCCTTTTATTTAGTATTATTTTAATTTTATTAATTAAATTTAATGAAAAACTCATATAGTGGAGAGTCATCATTGTATGTATCTGGTGCATGTTTGTTTTATTGTGATCACTATTTACTTTACTATATTTATGGTTTAAATTTTTTGACGTATAATGGTTTAATAATTTAGAATGTGTTAAAGTAAAAATAATATAATTGGAAGTAATTATTTGTACAAGCAAATTGAGTTTGTTTTTGTTGTACTTAAAAAATTAGCATGGTATTAGAGTTTTGGTGAAGAAAAGGGCATTGAAATCACTCTTGAAGACACTTATTTTTGTAATCTAATTCGCGACCAAATCTTTGAATATGGGTTCATTTATTAAGGCAAAGAATGAATTGGAAGGTGCTATAAATTTTAGGGCTTGGAGACAAGGATTGATCTCATCCTTGAAGAGAATCGTGTTATGGATTATGTGAAAGGCAAGGGTACTAAACCACGATATAATGAAGGGAAAAAAAGGTACAAGAAGTCTAAAATCATAGCTAAGAATATTCTTGTTGAATCCATCAGAGACCACTTGAATCCACATGTTTCGGGACTGCAAACTTCAAAGCAGATGTATGATGCCCTAGTAGGATTGTATACCATCAACAACATTGGTCAGAAAATGAGCTTGAGGAACGAATTTCGTGATGTTCAAATGACTAGATATTATACAGTTCCTTCCTACTTCATGAGGATCTCTCAATTGGGAGATCAACTTTATGTTATTGGAAAAAGAATTGAAGAAACAGAACTCGTTACTATAGCTCTTAATGGTCCACTTGATTCATGGGATTCATTTGCATCTAACATTCGCAGTAGAACAAAAGTTTCAAGTTTTGACCAGTTATAGGCCTCTTGCACTCAAGAGCAATCTAAACTTAGTATCAAAAGGAAAGATTCAGAGACCTCAAGATGGAGAGTCCAAGCATTTGCAACTCATATGAATAATGGTAGAAAGAAATTTTAGAAAGTTTCATAAAAGGAATTCAGAGAAAAAGGATATGTCAAAGATTCAATGTTTATGTTGCCACAAGTTTGGTCATCAAGTGTCCTGGCTAGAAGGATGATAAGAATAAGAAGGAAAAGAAACATTCTTCAGCAACATACATTAATGATGGTGAGCATCCACATCAAAAGGGATCCAAGAATGATGGTTCAGATGAGTTTGTTATTTAAACAAGTACGTGTAGAATATGCCTTATACATAAATCGCATTGGTTTAGTATGTTGTTAAGTTCTTTACCAGAACAAATTGAAAGTCACTCCGAAAAAAAGAGTTGATTGACTTATGTTCTATAAATCCTAGAAATTATTTGAAGGTCATGATTTATAAATCCCTAGGGTTTGGGGATAAAACCTTAAAGCTAGGCATAAAATATTGAAAATTAATGAATCCATTGAATGTAGAAACCCTAGATTTTACAATTCATGAAAGGAAGCAACATGCATTAGTAGTTGATGATGAGGGTGAGGGTGAACATTCTAAGAAGGCAAGGATCAAGAGGGAGTTGAAAAATTCCCTCCAATCCTCAGAACAAAAGATAAGTACTCTATATCTCTCTTTTCCTTAACTATTATTGTCGTGTAATTAGTTAGCATCTTGTCTTTATTTCTTTTGTTGGATTATAATTGTTTTTTCCATTACCTCCTTAGTGAGAGTTGCAGGTACATTATAAAGGCTACTAAGGCTCTAGTAGCAGATGAAAGCATAAGGAAGAATGAAGCAAAGCTTGTGACAAGAGGATTCTCCCAGAGTGATTTGTGTTCAAGAGGGATAAATTGTACTAACATCTGGAATTATGCCAAATGACCCAAAGTGCTCCTAGTTCAAAGGGAGCAAGCAGGACAATAAGTTTGAAGAATGCCATGATGGAGTAAATAATGTTGAAGCGAAGTCATTGATGACTTCTAAGTGGACCTACAAGATGTAGTATGTGGTAGATGGCAACAGAGAGAAGTACAAAGCAAGATTCATGAGGATTGTCCCATAAAGAGGGAGAGGACTATGAGGAGACATTTGCTCCAGTTGTCAAGTACGCTTATGTTAGAACTATTATTTCTCTTGCTTCTATTATGGATTTGAAATTACACCAGTTAGATGTTGAAATCACTTTCGTCAATAGAACAATTTAGGAAGAAGAAGAAGTGTACATAGAGCTACCTCAAGCCTTTTGAGGCACATGAGAGGGGATCTCATGTTTGTAGACTAAAGAAGGCGTTGTACGAACCTCAAACATTATATTCTCATATTGATAATTACCTAAGGAGTCTTGGTGGATCTTATTATTATATGTAGAGGGAGCAAGTACGATTGCTACAGTAGGATCTACATTAGTGTAAAGCAACTATGGTGATGGATTCGTGAGACCATTCAGTTTATGGTTGAGCCAAGGCATGTGACACAACATGTGTTGAGGTACCAACATGGTACATATCTCAAATGATGAAGCACAACTACAGGGATATGCATATTCAGGTTGTGCAGAGACTATTCAAGACAGGAAGAGCACATTAATACTTTGGTTTGGATTCTACTATAATACCCTGGATGGGTAGGAAGCAGACATTTGTTGCACTCAAGACTGCACATGCCAAGTATATTGCAGCGAGTTTGGCGAGTTGTGAAGTAGTTTGGCTTTGGAAGTTACTCGCAACATTGTTTGATTAAGTGTAGGAGATGACCATGCTAAAAAGTCTAAGCACATTGAGATCATGGTACCGCCACATTCGGGGCATTGTACATAAGGGAGTAGTAAGGCTCCAATACATTTCTATGGACAAGTAGGTTGTTGACATTCTCACAAAGCCAATGTCCCGGGATGAAGTTTTTATAATTCAAGGACATGTTTAAAGCAATGGAGAAAAATTCCCTTGTTTATGGGGAGTGTTGGTGTTGTAGCATCAAGGGATGGAGATTCTCCCTAGGTTAGGATATTGATAGACCATGGGTATTGACTCAGGTCCATGTAATATGGCTAGGGAGATTGGCCTAAAGTGCTCCTGTAGTCAAGGGTTACCTGGCCATTTTGTCAAGGGTTACTTGGCTAGTGGGTTGAGTGAGTGTTTTATAACATCGAGCAAGTATATTTTCCATTCAATAACATGTGACGACATGTGAGAATAGTAAATGGGCCTAGGGTTTCACCATAGGTAACAAGTGTTGACCAAATTCTATGTGATGACTTAATGACCTGGGACTAGTCTTGACCCTAGAAGATCAAAAGGTATTTGGCTAGTGGGACCCCAAAAGGCATTTGCCCAGTGGGTGACTGGATCCATTTGCAAAAGGGATGTGTCTAGTGGGTGACTATATTCCTTCACATGATGTTGATGTAGGATGATTTCCACATGTAGTGGATGGATACATCAACATAGTTAGCTCATTCAATATTTTCTCAGAATGGAGAAATTTCTTTAACAAATGTACATATGAGGAAGTCAAGATGAATACCTCCCTAGCTAAGAGGGAGTGTTGAATTTTTGTAGCTAAGGTCAGTATTCAAGTCAACAAAATCAAAGAAATTAAAATATTATTTTGAAGTTCAGGTTAGCCCCACCATACAAATGAGTTTGACCCTTGTTCAAAACCCTCCTCATTTGACCTCTATATATTGACCAATTGACCTCCTCCATTTGGCATCAATTTAGATAATCTATTTTTATTTTTTTTGTTCACATGTGTATAGGAGAGAGATTAAAGACCAGTGAAGTTGACCAGAAGTTTGACTTGCTTTGGCTAGTGTTGATTGTGGATTTTTTGGGTTGTTTGACCTATGTTGACCAAATCTTCTGTTGCTTTGTTTGGCTACAGTTTGACCTAGGCAATTGAACAAAATTATGGCACAGTTGACCGAAATTCTTGAGGAAATTGTAGAGGCCAAAATTCAACATGTTTGAACAGAGTTGACCGAAAGTTATAAAGGTCGAAATTCGACCTATTTGAACATAATTAACTAGTTGCTGAAGAAGACTAAGATTCTCTCTCTTTTGACCAAGGTTGACATATTAGATTTGTTTGGTTAGTTTGGCCAAGTTTTATTAGGATATTTAGATTGTACATTTGTTGAATTAGACAATTTCTCCTAAGAAAATATTATTGGGTTTCTCCCGAGGTTGGGTTTTCCCAAGGTAAAATTTGTGTGTCTCTTGTGCATTGCTTATTTCGATGTGATCTCTATTGTCCTATTGCATTTATGGTTGAAATTTTATGAAATATAATTACTTAGTGAGTGAGAATGTGCTAAAGTAAAAACAATGTCATGGGAAGTAATTATTTGTACTAGAAAATTGTGCTTGTCTTTATTGCACTCAAAAAATCAACAATAATAATGATAAAGCAAATCGCATGGCTAATAGAGGCACCATCTTAGGATCGAGCACCCTTCTTATAAGTGAATGGGTGGGTTATCATCCAATCCCCTACCAACCAATGCATATATCCTTAATATTATGGAGGCTCCAACACTTGTTTAAGAAATCAAGCAAGCACATGGAATTTTTCATGAGTGAGGGCGATGATATAACTCGAAGGATTAATGTTAAAGTGTGCCTTTAAAGGGTCATCCTAACCATGGACAAATGAGTACACTTTAGTGCAATGAAATATTTGATAAATTTGATGGTTTCTTCATTTAGTGGCACGATTGGGGATGGAGTTCACTCTCTGTCTGTGCCTCCGTTACTCGAGTATGATGATATCAAGGAGTAGCATGTCTTATTTCATTTAATTCAAAGGAGATTTAGTCCCTTGCTTCTGTTGGATGGATGGATAATGGCTTGTAGACCCTACAACCTTCATGAGGAATTGGCAAGACAAGTGTAATATTCCAAATACAATTTTTGCAAAATATTGCTTCAAAAAAAATATAAATTTGCTCCAAAATTTAGACCATCAATTTTAACAAATAATTTATGCATATTACACCATAAAATTAATGGCAAAATTTGGAAAACATAATTTTCCAGGGAAGAATAAACAAGATAAATATGTTGAGAATCTCAGCCTTATTCTAATAATATGGAATATGAAATAACATGTTAATACAAATAGTGAAGATGACTGAGGTGACGCCCTAAAAAAAGTCAACAATATTGCTACAACGGGCCTCCAAAATAACTGATCAGCTTAAAACACCTGTGAATTCTAAATGAATTCACCAAGGGGAGAGATGGGTTTTTGCCCACTCTCACTGAATCACTCAAGGGTTTTTTTCCTGGGGCTAGTAGAGCATAGAACTAAATTATCCAATCTATATCAAAGACAAATACTCAAACCAAGATGTCCTCAAATTATCTCCTCCTCCTCCTTTTAAAGGCCCAATAGATAGATATCCAATATTCTATAAGTATTTTAGTTTATTATTATTCTAGAAGCTCCTCTTGACTTTATCTTAAGTGACTTTTTAATTTTATTTTATTTCACTTAAGTCATTTTTAACCTTTTCCCTCCAATTAATTAATTTCCGCTTTTTAATTAAATGAATAATTAAAGTCATTTTTAATCTGGGAAAATGGTAAATCACCCACCATACTTTCTTTGGGCACTGAAAGTGACTCCTCAACATCCCATCCTATAGATCTCCCCATTCCAGTTCCAACGAGCTATTACACCAATTTATTCCATCAGCTATTCTTTCCAAAATGCCACCCTAAGTGTAATTAATTAAGTTATGCTCGATAATAATGAGAATCGCCATAATTCAATGGAACCAAAAGTGAAAGTACTGAACTGCTCCTGATGGTAGAAAATGTCAAGAGAACACTGTCACCGTAAAACTCCTCAAAACTCCCCTGGGATCCCTGATGACATAATCCTTCTCCCAAAACCTGCCCATCTAGTGCCCTGGAAATCCACTCTGGTTGTACTATAGAGGAAAATAAAAATGGGAACATTACAAATCCTCCTTCCCCAATATTGTTTGCCCTCAATCATTCTATATTTGTCCATTGTATAGGTATTTGCAAACCAATTTCAGAATCCCATATGAATCACTGGACCACATCATGCCTCCATGTTGGCCAAACATGAACAGATTCCCGAATTCTTGGATCTTAATGCCACTATGGTTGATCATTTTCGCCTATATCCCATGGCCCTAAATCTACTCTGTCTCTAGCCATAAATGATGCTCCACCAATAGAATACCAACTCATTACCTCTCTTCAATCCAACCCTTATCATAGACAAAGGTCAACTCCACTATGTTGATGCTGTGTTAGAATGTTGATGGGTGGTCGACCTACATCTTGCTACCAACTAGAGCATGTAGTATCCCTTATCTCTAAGGGCCCCTCCTGTATTATGCTCCTAACTAAGAATGACACTCCATCAATAGGATACCAACTCATGATCTCATGCTAGTCCATATTATGGGAAGGATTGAATGCATGAAATCCCACTCATGGAATAAGTTTGTTATGTCGATGGTGGTCCATGCTCAACCTTTGTTGCTCTACTGTGGTAATCATCAAGATCCATCTAGGAAATCCTAACCCTCTCTATAATGGACAAAAGTGGGCAGATCATGTTGCAGACCCTATTTATGTACTCCTGGAGAGGGCTACTAGTTGTAGGTATTGTAGCTTTGTTGGCTACCACTAAATCTATTTGCACCTCATCAATGGGTATACCCAAAGATGGATGCACCACCATCTCCAAAATATCTTCCCTCATTTGACTAGAATCTCCATGCTCCTCAAGTCTACTAATCACCTACAAAGCTATCCTTTAGGTTACAAAACCTCTTAATGACAAGTGTCTAAAAGTACTACAACCCTGCTAGTTGCATGGGCATCTATATGCTCCTCGCCAATAGCTAGCCCAAAGGACGATCACTCATCCTCTTCCATCATGGGCTCAACATGAGCTACTAGTTGATTCTCCAAAAATGGCTCATTACACACATTGTGCATATCATCCTCCTGATTTGACTCACGTTCCTCTATGTGCTATCCATGCTAGATAATTAGTCACTCACCATTCTCCACCATCAAATGTGGCTGCATATCTAGGATGTTGCCAATAACTCCACATTAATACTCATGCTCCTCAGAGGTATCCTCGTAAGAACCCATGGACTCAACTATAAAAAATAATCCTCATATGGAAAGTCAGAAGGAATCTCCTCCTGATATACCTTTGTCATCTCCACAGTGTCATTCAAACATGTGTGGTTCAACCCCCAAGGTTCCTTGCAGATAAAGCAAAGATCTTTCCTCCTCAATTCATTTTTGTTGCGTGTTTGATACATTGCATCTTTTCCTTCACCGTGAACTCTCATCCCCATCAGTTCCTTCTTGGTTAGTTGTGTCCTAAATAGTTTTAAAATTTGTTTAAATAACCTCTCAACTAGTTCATAAGCAATAAGTGAGACAAATTGTTCCTCCCTCCAAATGGTTAACAACCTGGGTTGCAACATCTTGCAAATGTTATCATGGTTACCCATAACCCCAACCATGCTTTCTAAGATATTAAGTGTCTTCTCAATGGTAAGACCCAAGATGTTATGTAGATCTTGAAGATTCTCTTCTATTTGCTGGAAAACTTTCCCCATAATGTTATCATTATAAGGAAAAATAGGTGAAGTTATTATAATAATCTCACTGAGACAAGAGGCTACTATAAGTCTAACTCCTTCACAAGGGTGCTCCAGAAATCTATCTTGGATCAAGGCAAGCATTGTCGGTTTGAGTGCCCAATTTAGAATCCTCAAATTTGATTGGCTTACCTTGGAAAGGTGTGAATCCAATTTCTCCAGATTAAGGAAAGTTTTTGCAGTCATCCTCGAGTTATTCATATTTGACCCAAGTGTAAAGAGTTAATTCCCTACCTCCAACTCTTTCTGCAAATCCATTACCTTCTCTAACTATTGGATGCAATGTACCTCCTTTGAAAAGGGTTTGTTTTTCGATTTTTCTCTTTGATCCAAGGAAGCATTACAGCCCAAAGCACCAAGTGCAAGTGACTTCTCAAACTGTTGTTGGTATTGTCTTCTTTCAAAGTCATTAAAGGTGTTTATGAGGTTTTCTAAAGTTTCCTCAAATCCCATCATTTTGCAGCAAGGGTTACAATGTTGTACAAAATTTGACTCAAGACTCAGACCCAAACTCGTAGGGTAACAATGGTTGGACACTATCCAAATCATCCACTAGCACATGTTCTACCTCAATGTTGAATACAAGATATATTCTCAGTAGAAACAACAATATACTCACACTGACACTCTTCACTCGACACAAAAATCTTCATAACAATTGTGTTGAACTTTCCTTGAGTTTGCTTGTAAGGTGTTTCATCAAGGGATCTGAAAGCCCACTGGAGAACTTGATAAAAAAATTATGCAGGTGCCTTCCAAACATATAATTTTGTGTTATTTACCAACGCTATACCGCTTCGCCCTCTGTAAAATTCCCTGATAGAAATATTGTTGTTATGCCAATAATTTCTAAGTGTGTTTTGATGTATTGTTGTTGGGAGATTTTGTCAAACAATTGGATGACTAAGTTTGTTGTAGGTGACTTGGTTTCCATGATAATAAATGCAATGATTCATCATGCACCCAATAAACTTCAAGCAAACTCATACTACTGATATCAAACTTAGAAATCATTACTGATATATAACTAATGCACCCATAGAGCAGTCAAGGAACATTGAACTTGGTAAATACGTTGTCCTACAAGAGAGATAACCACCCTCTAAAATTGTACAATAGTGGATCCTCTAATGTATTACACAAAATATAGGTGATAACCCCACAATATCTAGTTCATAAGCTAATATAAATAGTGACCCTTCAACAAAGATGGAATGGAGGAAAACATACACCAATTTTTCACACAAAATTTGCAGAGGCGACTTTTGATCTTTATTAGAGCAATTTTTTAGATTACTACTTGGAGAAAAACAACTAAAAGAGCCTTCAAATCAAGAATAGCAAACGAACTCCCTTCAAACTTCTGCTATACGACCCCTCTAAAATTGAGAAGATATCTACAACGAAACAAAATACTTGACCTCCCTGAGAATTAATTGTTGAAGATGATTAAAGGCAAATACAATAAGCTGTTTGATCATTTCCTTGTTGACCTGGAGTGGATTATCCTCCTGGAATGAACAATATACTCCAACATTAGATGCCAACCCAACAAATGAACAAATTTGGAACCAACCACAGTCAACATATAGGAATTTCCTGCCTTATATTTTATTACCAATGCACACACAATTTGGCTTTAAAAGCCACTGTGAATGTCATCAAGAGTTCAAATTCCTTAACGAACATGAATCAACTGATCTCCAGTTGAAATCAACAACCAAAAGTTTGGTTCCTAAAGCAAAAATAATTTGGTCATTCTTGGCACCAATGATTAACTCAACCACTACAAATAGTGCGGTACTAGACTTTGATAAGTAATCTCCTTCAGAACTCAACCTTGGCTACTACAAGCTCATATCTAGGGCCTGGCAAATGGCTTGAACAATCTAGTGCAGATGGCATTAGTACATCTCCTCAAAATCGACCTTCTAACCTTTATTGTTCGTCCCCTTCAGCTCTAAGAAGAACAATGGTTCACTTCTCTACAGTAACTCTTGATCGCCTAAATATCTTGCAAACTCGTCCTGCTAGAATCAATCCCCACAATGACAATTAAATTTCGACCTTCATAACTTAATATATTTTTTTTTGTAAGCTTGGCAAGACTACAGCTTCATCATGTCTGATATATCACCCCGATTGGGGTGTGAATTGAACATGTGACTTCACATCAAGGAGTGCCTTAGCAAAGCGCTCGATCACCATCTATCCAATACCCTGTGGATGACCTTCATAATTTAATCTTAATTGACTTCCCTAACATATATATATCTATATATATATATATATATATATATCCCACGACTTCATAAAATTAAAGATTCGGTAAGTCTGAAGGGATAGCTCAATTGATTGAGTTCCTGTTGCTAACAACCTTGCCAATTAGGAGGTCACGGGGTCAAATCTCCTCAACGCCCTTGGGGTTAGGCCCGACCAAATAAGTCGATGGGTAGATCCCTTTAGGTGGATTTGCCCAAATTGTTCTTCACGGATGTAGCAGCCACTTAGTGACCGTGAACCACCGTTGAAAAAATAAATTAAAGAGTCAACCCTTTCTTAATAGTTTGGCCAAAATAATAATGTCAAAATTTGCTCACGACCTTTAATTAGCCAAATAATATAATTTTGCTAATAAAATTTTGGTCCTTTTTCTTGCTCTTGAGGATTAAATAAAGATTTGGCCCCCTTTTTAAAAAGTAAATAATTTGGATATGTCCCCTTTAACCAAATAATTTAGCTTTAAATATTTGAGCCAAAATATTATTTGTCCTCTTAAAACAATTTCTTCCATAAAATGGAGGTCACAATGGCTTGATCATATGTAGAATAATATTTTGACATTAATGAGCTAATTAGGGTGGCCATAGAGAACTACTGAAATTGTTGAGATTCTAGCTAGGGTGATTTTTTATAACTGAAAACTAATTTCTCCTAAAACCCTCGATCTTCTCCAATTTTGATCTACAATAAACCCTCACGCTAGCAAGATGAACAACTCTAATACCACTATAATGTTCCAAATATAAATTTTGCAGGATATTGTTTCAGAAAAAAATATAAATTTGCTCCAAAATTTACACCATCAATTTTAACAAATAATTTACACAAACTACACCATAAAATTAACGGGAAAAACTAGAAAATATAATATGCCACAAAAGAATAAACAAGATAAATATGCAGAGACTCTCAATATGAAATAACATGCTAATACAAATACTGAAGATGGTTGAGGTGATGCCCTAAAAAAAATCAACAATACTGCTACACTAGGCCTCCAAAATAATTGATTGGGTGAAAACACTTGTGAATTCTGAATCAAAGATGGGTTCTCGCCTACTCTCATTGAATCACCCGAAGGATTTCTTCCTACGGCTACTAGAGCAATGAACTAAATTCTCCAATCTCTCCCACTCTCACTGAATCACTCGATGGTTTTTGCCCTACGACTACTAAAGCAGCGAACTAAATTCTCCAATCTATATCAAAGACAGATACTCAAACCAAGATGTCCTCAAATGATCTCCTCCTCCTCCTTTTAAAGGCCCAATAGATAGATCTCCAATATTCTAGAAGTATTTTATTTTATTATTTTTTTAGTATTCTAGAAGCTCCTCCTTGACTTTATCTTAAGTGACTTTTAAAATTATTTTATTTCACTTAAGTCACTTTTAGCCTTTTTTTCTTCAATTAATCATTTTCCTCTTTTTAATTAAATGACTAATTAAAGTCATTATTTCTTTGGGAGAATGGTAAATCACTTACTATACTTTCTCTAGCCATTAAAAGCGACGCCTCAACATCACATCATGTAGATCTTCTCGTTTCAGTTCCAATGAGCTATTACACCAAGTTTTTCCATAAGATATTCCTTCTAGAATGCCATCTTAAGTGTAATTAATTAAGTTATGCTTGGCAATAATGGGAATCACCATAATGCAATATTGGAACCAAAAGTGAATGTATTGAACTACCCATGATGGTAAATGTGAACACTCAGAAAGTATCCTCTTGGCTGTGAAAGAGGAAGTCCTAAGGTAACCTTTTCAAACCAAACTTGTAGATTGAAGGCTAGCCCTTTTAATCTAGAGAGGGATCTCTCTGACAACCTAATCACTAAGCTTAGAAATTGGTTGTGTTTTCAAACAATGGCTAGATCTTCAATAGGGATTTTGGATTTTGAGTGTGGTGGTTGGGATGAACCAATTAATCCATTGGGCAATGGGGTCAACAAATCAGGTTTTTAGATGCAATTACCAAGATTTTGTCTATATGAATCAAGAGGGACAGAGGCAGGATAGATGGAAAACTATAGACATATCAAACATTATCTGAATGGTAGTAAAAGGAGAAAATAATCCACTTTAGCAAGGCATGAAACATGAACCATGCAAGCTTTAGGAGAAATAGTGAAAATATTTAAATCATATGAACCATATCATTAAAATACTGAATTTTGTCACATAATCTCATTTAAACAACAGAAGATAACATATAAATGATATCACATAGAAAGGAAATTCTCACAGAAGAAAACTGACTTAGCACACCATCACAAGAATCTTTCTATCATGAACATAATATCCTAGTCCTCTTAGTACTTAAAAATCAACAAATTGATCACACACAACAAAAAAGACTATTTTTGTTTTCAAAACCCAACCTTTTCCTTCCTTTTTGAAGTATTATATAGGAAAACTACCTAAAATTTTAGATCCACAAAGTCTGGTAGCATAACTGCAAAATATTTACAATATCTGAGAGTTTAATTTACAAAACATAATTAAAATCCTATTTTTCTGGCTATCTGAATCTCTATTTTCCCCTCAAACATAGGTCAAAGCATTTAAAAATTGTTGTACGTATCCTTTGTTACTCTTTTGGGAAAACGACGAGTCATATATGAAGTGTAGGCATGAAACTGTTCACTCCCTTGCAGGCTTCATATATGGAATTGTAACTCGTTTTCCTCCTTGGTAGCAAAACTAATACATGAACCTGTGAAATTTATTGAAACTATGCAGTTGTCCTGTGTAACTGTTTACATCTTTTGAGGCCTTTTTCTCTTGTTTTGACTCCTATTTTTTGCTCTCCCTTAGCTACAAAACCTTTATGACATATTACCATAATATATCGAAAACACACTGACTGTCAAAAAGATGAAATGAAGCATCTCAAAATGTTGAGGTAAAATTAGGGTTTTTTCAACAAAATTAGGGTTTCATATATTTCTATGCCAACGAGGTAAGTTGGTCATTCTTCCATAGCTTCTACAACCTGAGCAAGGAGGTTTAACTTGTCTTGGCTTCTTGTCATCCTTCTAGTACTTTTTTCTATGATTCTACTAGCCTTTAGGGTTTCTTTCCCTTTTCTACCTACGTACTCTATTTTCCTCTGTTTGGTGGCCTTCTTTCTGCTCTTTGAAACCTTCACAATTTCTTCTTCTTCATCAACAATCACCGCCTCCTTTAGCTTAGGGTTGATCTTTGCCTTTAAAATCAGTCTTAGTTTATTTGTAGGATGATTGTGGGGCTTTTTACAGTAAACCCTAGGCTCTATTTGTATTTCTTCATCCCCTATTTCCATGCCCTACTTCCCTTTTTCACTTTTTTATGTTCTGCCTCCTCTTCTTCTAGCATTTGCTTATGTTGTCTTCTTGTTATCCTCTCATGGACCCTAACATATGGTTCTTTTATAGGGTTTTCAATATGTTTTTCAAGAAAGAAATGACTAGGCTCTCCCGTTGTTTCATGAGCTAGGGTTTTGACATAAATTTTAGTCTGACCTCTCCTTTGCCTTTTGGGTGCAGGGTTTCTCATGTGTCTTTGTCTCACTTGTTCCACCTGCTTGTTCAACTCATGAGTATATAGTATCTTTATCAGGCCATGACGACATATGTCATGAGGTAATAGTTCAGGTCTGGTTCTATCTTTGGTAGACATTTTCAACAAACTTTGATGAAGAAAATAAGGCAAATTCATTTTACTGAAATTTGCTATATGACACAAAAACCTCATGTGATATAAATAAGCATTAGAGTACCTGCCTTTAGAGGTGAAGAAGAGCTATATAATCCTGAGAGCACTAGACCATTCAGGCTTCAACATGTTCTAGGGGATTCCTATGTTCCAGTCTTGGTCTTGACAATCCTCCTTCAAGAAAAAGTTTAGGTCCACGTTTTGTAGTCTCTGCTTTTTAAACCATCTTTCGCCCTAAGTAGGAAAACCCGTAGCCTCTTCAATGGATTCCTTGGTGACTTGAAGTAGTAGGGTTCTTATTCATGCGATGCTGCATTAAAAGAATATATAAAGTCATGACACCAACTTAGGTTATGTCTATTGAAGCGTTGGAACACTGATTCCCATCTTGCATTTCAGACTAGTGACATTTTTTTGGATAAACTTCAAAATACATTCCATCTAGCTCAAAACGTTTTATATGGCTTGATCTTCCCATCATAAAAATGATCAGACACTGTAAATTCTTCCACAACCTTGAATCCTCCTAGTCGGACGTTGTACACCCTTCCACAACCTTCCTGCGCACTGCAAATGATTTTTTGGGAATGTTGGAAATTACCGTTTAGGGCAAACTGTGTGTTTTTAGGGTTTGATTTTAGACTTCTTTATTGGGCTTCAAAATGCTGCTAAATGTCACATCAAGGATAAAAAGGGATAGGGCTAGCACCTTGAAAACCTAAGTTTTTTTTTTTTTTTTTTTTTTTTTTTTTTTTTTTTTTTTTTTTTCATGGCACTAGTTGTAGGGTTGCGATAGGTTGATTTCGTTGTAAAAACTTAGGGAAAGCTTAGAGTTAGGTGAAATAACTTGTTTAGACATGTTCGTAGGCTCATGTAGCAATTTACACACAAAAAATTGATAGGCCCTTACACCCCTTGCACAATTGACTGAAAATCATAACATTTGAATCTTTAGGAAAGGTACAAACTTGGTGGTAACAGTAGAAAATGCCAAGCGAACACTGTCAGACCCCGTAAAACTCCTCAAAACTCCCCCGAGACCCCTGATGACACAATTCTCCTCCCAAGACCTGGTCATCCCGTGCCTTGGAAATCCACCTTGATTGTAACTTAGAGGAAAATAAAAATGAGGACATTAGAATGGGACAAATGATAATGGTTGTGAAGGGTGTAGATTTTGTCGTGACTCTAGTTAGGCATGTTGACCATGTGAGAAGGCTCAAGCTAAGGAGGACAAATAGGATGGTGATGTCAAAGTGTGGGAGTTTTAGTCTCACAATTGTTGATGAGTGATGGAGGGTGTGAAATTTGGTTGATAAATAAGGTAAATGTTATTTATGTGTGAGAAAGTTACTAATTGGGCTTATGGCTAGTGTGTTTTCTTCTTCGATGCCATTATAGAAATTCTTAGTGGGCACTGTAGCAATTGTAAGGATGATTTTTGGTTATTGCATATAGAGGTTGGTTCTGCATCTTTTGTTTATTTGCTCACTTTTGCTACACACATTGGTTAGAGTGACGCTCTACTTATTCATGTTTGTGATCTTTCTGGGACCTTGAGGGTTGTGGGGACAATGACCAGACGAGACCAACAACAAAGAATGGATCAAAAAATTTAAAACGTAGAGGAAGAGTTGTTGCAACTCCAACTTCGGTACAATCAACTAGCTGTTAGTTTGGCAACAACAATGGACATTATCGTGGAGTAGAGGACTCAAATTCAACAAGCCAAGGAATAAATTGGCTACCTTCAAGAGCAAATCGAGGAGTTTCAACAAGTAAAAGCACATAATAGCCGACTCTCCTCTTTCTATGTTAACTCTATTTCCCATGCTCAAATTTTACTTCTAGATTTAAATAATACAACTCCCTCAATAAAAAAAGACCTTGACTTTAATAATAATAATAATTGTTATTGTTATTGTTATTATTATTGAACACTCATGATAATATATAAGTTTTATATGATATTAGAATTAATAGATCTAAAAATAAATAAACTTAAAAATCTCATTATTCTTATATTTTTAAATCTTATAATCATGATAGATTGTTGTACCTCCGAATATAAACTTTTAATATAAAGTATTTTCTGTTCCTATTAAAAAAAATCTCAACTTTCAACCATACCAACCTTCTCGATATGTTAATTTATCAAATTATAAAAAAATCTTTATTTTAAATATAAAATAAAATTAATTTCCATGAACAATACTATCACGCTCGTCATCATTATCTTTATATAGCATTTATTATTAATTTTTTATTTAAAAAAGCATTTTCGTGTATTAAATAAAAAAACAACTTGCCTTTCAGATTTGATCCCATTGTCTCCACACATACCGAAATGTCCTTTATTTTTATTTATATCTAATATGGAGATATGAGTTGTGAATCACAACGAATGGTTTATAATATTGTACTTAATGTATATCCTTATATCGTGGTTGGTCACCAACTATATTTTTTTATAAGGCATTGACCATCGAAATTTGGACCCGTTGAAAGTATTTTGTTCTCATCCAAAATTTTGTGTTTAAAATAATTATGATCAAGCTATGTAAACCCGAAATAGAAAAATTCGTGAAACCAGAAAGCAAATCTATGGGGGACGTTCTAGCCATTAAATGTCATGGTTTCAATATGCCAATACTGTTAATTGATGGTCCTCGGCGGTTTTTTTTTTAAATCTTTGGTTCGGAAAACATAAATAATGAATTAGTATATATTTATATAATTTTGATTTATTGGTAAAGCTTAAACGATATTAAGCTATCAGTCAAAATTATACGTTTAAAAAGAATAAATGGAATTAGAATATTAGTGGAGATAGTGAACATGGTTGAAAGCACTTAAAGTGGTAGGAAATGGATTTTTTAGGTTTAAAAAATAATATATTTATTTTTTAGAGTTAATTTAATTGGTAAAGTTTATATTATTAAAGTATTTTTATATTGATAGGTTATATGTTTAATTTTCTCGATATTTTTAGGGTTAGGTTTTGTGATTGAGAAATTGGAAGTGATCTCTTTGGATGGATCTGCTTGGTACAAATATTCTGTGGATGTAGTGGTCACGGATCTCTAGGGTCCTTGACCCTCCCCCACACACATATATATAAGTGTTGGTTTTAGAAGTAACAACAATAAGTTTTGGTTTTGGAGGTAATAAAAATAAATAAAATAACTTAAGTGAACAAATTGTGATTTATCAAATGATTAAAAGATTAATAGGGATCTCATAATTTAGCATCATAATCTTTGTAAGAAGAACGACCTCTTTTTTTTTAGAATGGTGGGAAAATTGATGAGAGATTGGTTGAAACATGGATTAATATAACAATGGATGAATGAATATTGAGGCTCTTTCATCAATTGAATAATGTCCTTATTTCTTTGGAAACAAGGATACATTACCTTGTCATAACTCAAGGTTGATCAAGACTCGGTCTTTAGAAGTGGGTCTTACTTCATGGGTCTAGAGGAATATAGTTAATGCACAAAACATTAGATTTAACAAAAGGAAGACATCAATAACACAATTTTGGTTGGGATTCACCTTTTGCATCATCCCTTGAATTTTTGGGATGACACAACTTTCTAGTGAATTGGGAAAGATATCATTGTATCAATTGATACATATGCATAGTTTCAAACTAGAGACACATTAATTTTAGAGTTGGTCTATTACAATGATTCCTTTCCCAATGAGCTCGCTATAGTGAGTTGTATGCTCATGTACGGATTTGTATTTGTTGAGTTGTCCTATTTACTTTAATCGACACTTGGCCTCCTCCATTGCTATATAATGGAGGCCTTCTATGTAGTTTTAAAACATTGTGAATTGTTTTACATGATATCAAAGCCTTGGCCTATGTTTGACTCCATGCATTGTGTCTTGGGGGGTGTTGGAGTAATTATCACACTCATCTTATTGGGAACCAATTACATGGATTAACTGCCACCCTAGGAACATGGGACTAACCGCCCAATGAAGGCAATGATAAGGGTTTGGAAGTTTACTAATGTCTGTGGGCTTTGATATGTTTTGATTAAGAGAGGTGTTAGAGTTGGTCTTTTTCAATGTTTCCTTTCCTAACAAGCTAGCTATAGTGAGTTATAAGCTCACATAGGGATTTGTATCTACCTAGTTGTCATAGTTATCTTTAACCGATAATGGGCCTTGTCCATTATTATATAATAAAGGTCTTCTATGTACCTTTAAATAATTATGAATTCTCTTACAATTAGTACACATGCGCAAGAACATGCATATCAATTAACTTAGAGAAGGGCTTGCATGAAGATATGCAACTAAAATAAGATGGATATCAACATCTCCAATATTTGGATTACAAGAAACTCGTGTGGAAGTGTATCAAATACCATGATTTTGATCTTCACACAAAACACTATAAGAAGGGACAAGCTTATTTAGTGGCTAAACCAAAAAAAGGAACCTTAACAATGCATGCAAACAATGAGCAACTTGAAAAGAAGACAACTCCCTAAATTAGCACAACTATGGAAAATCCCATGCTCAAATGAAGGGGTACAATACGTTGAAGAGATCCCAATTTCAAACCATGTAAATGTTAATGTTGAGAAGATTGATGACATCAATATTAAGAGTATGGAAGAAGACAGGTCAAAATAAATTAACAATGAGGAAAATGGCCAAACACTCATATTATCAAAGGAAGGTACTAAACAAACATGGGATATAAAGGAAAAGTTAAGTAAACAAAATGGTAATGACAAATAAGAAGATGAGAAGCACCTTCTACAAAAAGGGATTTTCCCAAAAATTGTCATGGCAAGGCTTTGAGAAAGAGAAATTGTCCCTCATTTAGTGCCCCTTTTCTCATAAGAGGGACAAAATCCAAAAAGAAGCTCAAGGAATGGGAGGTGGATTGAGAAAAAGCCATGTGGTCTTAATTCTCACTAATCAAATATAACTACAACTTGGAATTATAGACAAAGTATAGCTATGTTTTCAATATATTTTATTTAATATTTTTTTTTTACAATTTTCTACTTATACTCTAGTCAATAAAGATAATAAATCTAAACGAAAAACTATTCAAACCATTACTCTTTGATATAAAGAAATTGAAAAAAAAACTATTCAAAAATATATATATATTTTTTTAACAATTAATAATAAAGGATAAAAATAAAATTACAAACCCATCTAATCATTATTCTAATTTAATCTATTTAAATTAATAAATCATAATTGTAACTGAAAAAAAAAACTTAGCCATATCATATTAAAGGAATCCATGCCACTATATGAATTTCATTTTTTATGCTCAAATGAGAAAAAGGGATTAATTGCTTTTTCACTTTTCATGAAGTGGTGTTCCCTTCAAGAGTGTGACGTTGAGCATATGTTGAACATTCCACAAATGAAGATTGAGATATTTTATATTACAGAGATAAATGTTAACAAGTTAAGATTAAGATGTTTCAAAAGGATTATAGACTTAGCATTAGCATCGGGCATGAAGATTAAGATATCTTGTATTATTAAAAAAGAAAATTGGTTTGCATGTTAAAAAAAGTAAGATGTTTCATATCACACACTGTTTTCTTTGGGGGTGGTTTGTCTCGCAGTCTCTTATAATGAATGAAAAATAATAATAACGATTTTTATTTTTATTTTTAATAATATATCTATTGTGGGAATCTCAATTATAAGGCATGTGAATTAGTATCTCGAGTATATTATCTCGAGTTTATTAGGAATGACCTTTACTTTTTTCCAAGAATTTTTAAAAAGGGTAATGTCTTTATGTCTCGGGAAAAACACCATTTCAAATATGGCATCTCTTTAGTCTTGTCCTATAAACAAGGCAAAGTAAATAGTTTTGACCATGGGATTGGGACTTAGTTTTACGCTTCCCAACGTGACATATTAAAAAAAAGCAACATAACAAATCCACATTGTAATGTTATATATATATAACGGACGAAAGGGAAAAAGCTTTATCTTTCTCTAGAATACGAATCACTTTTCTTTATTTACAAACAAAATAAATATAAATATTTTTTTCCCATAGAAAAAGTCGTAATTTCTATTAGTTTAAGAAATTACATTCTGTAGATGTTTAGGCATATGCATAATGAGGCTGGTAGCTTCCCAGATATAGCAAAAGACTGTTTTGTGGCAGCAGCAGCCATGTACAAAAAAACATTTTGTCTTCTGCCTCCACGCAGGGAGTTCATAAGATCTTAGAGAGATTTTTCAAAAAAAAAACCAAGGATAAACATAAGCTGTTTTGCAGAGATATGCTCCACGCAGGGAGGCCATCTGGGTCCATACAAAAATAAACCAAAACCCGTAGGTCAATAAAAACTTTTGAAGAAAAAACAGTCGTTGTTGACTGTCGCAGAGTTCTGAGATGTAGCTGTGGTAGAAACATTAAGATAAATAGTAGATATATCCAGCGGTTTTCGAGAAAAACACTGTGCCAAAAAGAAACTGTGAGTGGAAAAAATATCAGTAGTATGGTTATGTCTCCTGGTGAGGATGCAGATCTACGAACAACATGTGGTAATATTGGTGGAAGGTTCCATCCACTTCTTCCTGTATTAACCAGTCCTCTTCCTGCCTGTGCGCTGCCTCCTTTGATAGGTGGTCTGCCCCTGAGTTGCGCTCCCTGTAAATGTGTTGACAAACAAATTTATCAAAAGTTGCTGAAAGCCTGTGAGCCTCTTCCAAAATGTGTCTCAAAGAAAAAGCAGAGCATTGAGATGTTCTATTGAGCCAATTGCAGACAAGTTTTGAGTCCCCAAACAGTTGTAGCTTTGTGCAACGTTTCTCAAGGGAAAAGTGGATGAGGTGTTTGGTCGTGGTGAGCTCAACAAAATTATTTGTACCCCTCCGCAGGTGAATTTGGATCTTAAAGCAGTGGTCGTCCCTTAGGTAGAGTATGGCCCCTCCCCCACAGCCTTCTTCTTGAGCTGAACCGTCAAAGTAGGCCCAAGGGTATGATTTATCAATGAGCTCAGGTTGGATGGTTCTGGGAGGAGTCCGTGGGGGGTCATCGGAGAGGAGGTCGAAATCGGCAAGTACATGGGTTCTGATGGCAGGCCAGAGGGGATCCTTTCGGTCAAAAATGGCCCAGTTCCTCGCCGTCCAGATAGCCCAGCACATTAGGAGGGGTATGTTCCTGTCTCTACCCTTGTGCTTCTCTAGCCAGTCCAGCCAGGCCTCTATAATGGATCTCCCTTGCCATTTGTGTAGGGAGAGAGAAGATGAGGGATGAGGGTCCATTGCTCGATGACAATAAGGCAGGACAGAAATAAGTGTTCGGTGTCTTCCTCATTGTTCCTACAGAGGTGACACCAGAACGACCCATGAAAAGATCGCCTCATCAATTTTGAGCCCGTGGGGATTTTGTTGAAAAGGATGTTCCACATTAGCAGTCGTGTTCTGGGTGCTGCTTTGAGCTTCCAAAGTGCTTTCCACCAGTGCTGAACGTTTTTTGGTTGGGCATGCTGCATGAGCTTTAGGTAGCCTTCCTTAGGGGAGTATTTTCCATTTTTTGTAAAAGCCCATACAATTTCATCTTCTTCTTCCGTTATCCTGATGTGTGCTTGTGTGAGAGCTTCCGTGAAATCCTCCCAGTCTTGCCTCCAGTGTCCCGGGATGTGAAGTTCTTGTGCTGTCTTCCAAGCCTGCTAAAAAAGGGTGGAGTTTTCCTGATATGCAATGTTGGATATATGAGTAACGCCCTGGTTCTTTAAGAGAGAAATCAACTATGCTAGAAGTCGATGGGCTTTTCCACATCCGATCCAGGGATCCACTCCTATACGAACGACGTTCCCCTGATGTATCCGCCATGTTAGGCCTTCCCGAATGAGGGGGAGGGAGTTTAGTACTTCTTTCCATATGTTAGATTTGCCATCACTTACCCTGTGTTCCCTGCAAATCCAGTCGAAAGTGTTTTCCGGGGCGATGTACTTATCATATACTACTCTTGTCCAGAGGCTATGCGAGATGATGAGGTGCGACCCTAGCT
This sequence comes from Pinus taeda, assembly GCA_000404065.3. Classification (NCBI taxonomy): domain Eukaryota; kingdom Viridiplantae; phylum Streptophyta; class Pinopsida; order Pinales; family Pinaceae; genus Pinus; species Pinus taeda. The sequence goes on from APFE030465647.1 coordinate 104,465, forward strand.
TTGCTGCTAGTGCTTTGGCAAAAAAATCCAACCTTTTTATACCCCATCCTCCCCATTTCTTAGGCCTAGCTATTGTGTCCCATTTTACCCATGCGAAGAGATTCCCCTGCTTGTTCCCCTTCCATAGGAATCTGTTGCAGATCTTTTGCAATCTGGCTAGGATTCCCCTGGGTATCTAGGCCAGAGACATCTAATAAACCGGTGTTGCTTCCAGCACCGCTTTTATGAGGGTGAGTCTTCCTACCCGAGTAAGGTACCTGTTGTACCACACATTCAACCTCTTTTCCACCTTAACAATTAGCCAGATCCAGTTAGTGATTTTGTATCCCCCGGGTTTTAGGCGGAATCCTAGATATTTCAACCCTTCCTCCATGGGATGAGTAGAGAAAGGAAACCGGCGAAGTGTGAAATGTACTTCATGTTGTGAGCATCCTATAGCTGTGAGGGTGGATTTGTGTACATTTATGATCATGCCTGTAGCCTTTTGGAAGAGGTCGAAAACATTCTGTAAGGCAGAGGTGTCGGCCATGCTGCCATTTAAGAATATTAACACATCATCTACAAATAGGAGGTGGGTGAGAGAGCAATTTTCCATTATTTTTATACATGTAATTCTGCCCCTCCTGTGTTCTGCCCCTATCAGTCTACTTAGCCCCTCCATGACAAGCAGGAAAAGTAATGGTGATAGAGGGCATCCCTGCCTGAGGCCCCTTTCGGCTGTGAAGAAAGGAGTGGGAGTTCCATTAAGGAGGACACTGTAAGGCACATCAGAAATACAGCTCATAATCCATTTGATGAACATATAAGGGAAGCCCAGATGAGTGAGGAGCATGCGTATGTAGAGCAGGCTTGCTCTATCGAAAGCTTTGGAGAGATCCACTTTTAAGATCATGCCCTTCAGCTTCTTACTCTGCACCGAATGAAGGAGTTCTTGTGCAGTTCAAATGGCTTCGTGGATCTGGTGGTGCTGAAGGAAAGCAAATTGTTCAGGGGAAATGTGTGCCGAAAGGATGGGCTTGAGTCTATTAGCTAGGATTTTAGCCATGATCTTATAGAGTCAATTGCATAGCGAGATGGGCCGAAAGTTGTTGAAAGAGGCTGGCTTGTCAGATTTAGGAATGAGGGCTATGAAAGTGGATTTGATGGCCGTGGGGATTTTTCCATTGAGGCGACAATGATTGATTACCTTGAGGAGGTACTGACCCAGTAGGTCAAAAAAAGCAAGATAGAATTCTATAGACCAGCCGTCAAGTCCTGGGCTTTTGTCTCTTTGGAAACCCCGGATAGTAGCCTTAAGCTCCTCCAGCGAAACCTCCTTATTGAGTTCCCCTTCTTCCCCTCCATCCACAAACCTAGGGAATTGCTCAGCCACTCTCACGATCTCTAGCAAGTTGGCTTCCCTCGGGGCCGTATAAATATTCCTGAAATGTGAGGTGGCCAATGAGGTGAGCTCTCTTGAGGTGTGAACCTGATTCCCCTGTTCATTTTGCAGCTCCCAGATAGTGTTGATTGCTTTCCTTCCATTTGCAAAGCGGTGGAAGAACTTTGTGTTCTCGTCCCCCTCCTTGAGCCAAATCGCTCTGCTTCTTAGTCGCCAACTTGCTTCTCTGTCTTTAAGAACTTGAGCCTTCTACTTGGTTAATGTTTCATAAAGGGTTTTCTGTTCCAAAGAAGTGAAGGTACCCTCCGATTGAGATTCAAGATCTGCGATCACCTTCTCAGCTTGGGTTATAATAAGGTCTTCCTGTTCCCTTTTCTTGTGGGCCCAAGCTCTGGATAAAACCTTAATTTCAGAGAGGTTTTTGACAAACCGTATTGCTAGATCCTCCTCCTCAGTGATCGGGTGCGATTTCTAGAAATTGGTTATTAGATTGATATAGGAGAGGTCCTGGAGCCATGTAGAGCTGAATTTGAAAGGGGCTGTGTGCTCTTGTCGCCTGTCTCCAACCTCTAAAAAAATGGGCCTATGATCCGAGATTCCTCCACTGCCGACCCATTGCCTAGATCTGGGGTGGCTGATGTGGAAAGCCTCCTTGATAATAAAGCGGTCCAGTCTCCTAGCAAGGCTTTGTTCACCAGTACAGTTGTTTCTCCAGGTATGTTGCATCTTAGCCAAGGGGTATCTATCCAGAGGAAGTTCTCTAGCAGATGCTCAAAGAAGTCGGAAAGCGGGTTTATCTGCGCCATATGTCCCCAAGATTCCGAGAAACCCAGAGAGAAATTCAGGTCCCCTCCTAGGATCATGTTATCTTTTAGAAGGAGGGGGGAGATGAGTAGCCTACGCCAAAAAAGCTCCATATTGTGGCAAGGTCCATAGACATTGATAATTCTCAGCTCTTCCTCCAGGTCCTTGGAGTAGATGTTCGCTCCCAAAAAACCCCCACCTCCCCATATGTTCTTCAGGTTAATAGTACTCTGCTTGAACCCAATTGCGATTCCCCCGGAGCGTCCCGAGACATCAAGAGCGTGGAAAGTCCACCCCAGCAACCAAGAACTAAGGATAAGGATAACCACTTCTGCCTTACAAAGGGTTTCTTGTAAAAGGACGACATCAACCAAATCAGATAAAAGGAGACGCTTTAGGGCTATCTTTTTCTTGGGGCTGGCCAACCCTCTGTAATTGAAGGACAGAAATTTCATGTGGGGGGGGGGGATTGGGGAGGGTTTTCTTTGCTCTAAGTACCCTTTCAATGGTAAGTTGTTTGCCTTGAATCACTTCGTCACCCGCTTGTTCTTTTGCTTTGTGAAGTTTGGAAGGTCGACCTCTACCTTGTTTGGGCGAGAGGATAGGAGGGGTAGCATCCAGCCCTATGGCATCTGGGCCTTTCTGCTTGGCAGTCGAGCGAGTGGAGTACCTCAGCGTTGAGTTTACCGAGGGGGAAGGAGTCTGAAGGGGGGGGAAAAGGGATGGACGATAGGGTGCACGAGGTGAAAGTGGCCGATGGCTTTGGGAGAGGGCAGGTCATATATAGATGACCTGATCTTGAGGGGGGGAGAGGGGGCTGGAAATCTACAACCAGGTCGAGAGCCAACGAGGAGGAGGGGGAGGGAATCAAAATCGGTGGGGGTAAATGGGATGAGAGCGATAAAAAAGAAGAAGTATGATGAGAACCAGAGGCAGCAGGGGGGAGAGACATACCCGATGAGAAGACGTCGCCTTTTGCTGCCTTTGAGCGTGTCAGTGGTGGAGAAAGATGCCTGATCAGGTTCTTGCTCTTCTTTTTCTGCAGAGGTGCGAACGACGCTTCCACAGTGTTCAAAGTTTTGATTTGCTCCGCCTTTTGAGCTGCAGCGACCTGTGGCTCAAGATTCCCGGATTTCGGGGCTTGTTCCTGCTCTCTAGTATCCAGAGGGTTTTTCTTGAGGAGGGGGCAATCTTTGTACAGATGACCCATTTGATGGCATCTCCTACAGCAGTAGGGGATTCCTTCATAATCCAACTTCTACTTCCTCGAGAAGGATTTCCATTGTATAGTGATATACTCCTGCAGGCCTCTTCTTGTGTCCATATGCACTAAGATCCTGGCGTATGCCATCATGCCCGTTGTGATATATGACTTGTCAGACTCCATGTAAGTACCCAGTGAATTCCTGATTCTCCTGAAGATATCCTTGGACAAGTACTGGAGGGGCAAGCCCGAGAGCCTGATCCAGACCAGCCCAACCCCGATTTGTTCTGTCTCCGGGTTGAAAAGGGGCGACCATCTTTTGAGAAGTACCGGTGGTTTTTCGAAATGCCAGAAAGACGACAAAACCCAACTCGTGTGGTCGGCCTTGGCGAACCCCAACGCGAACCATCCGTGCACGAATGTCTAGACAAAGGGGATTTCAGCCAAATATTGACCCCAGATCTCCATTGCCCATAACTTCAGCCTTTCCGCTGAGTAATTTCTGCCTTTGATACGCCCCACTAGCACCCTATTCGTTAAATCCATCGCATCCCCCGAGTGAATGTCTTCTTCGAGCCTTAGAATGATGTTCGTAGTTCGGGATTTGAAGCAACGCTATTTCTTAGAGGGGCGGGAGGACATATGTTTAGGGTTTGTAGGGGCCCTAGTTCCTTCCAGAGCAGCGAGTGGGGGGGGGGGTTAGGGCGGGAGGGGGACGAGAATAGCCTTCGGGAGGGGGGGATCGAGTTAAAACTTCCAGAGGAAACAAGGGGTGCAAGGGGAGGGGCCGGAGCTGCCTGAGGGAGAGCTTCGAGGGGGACTTCAGGTTGAAGCGAGGGAGGGTGAGAACTTGGCAGATACGAAGGGCCGACGTGGGAAGGAGAGGCTTGGAAGCAATCCGAGAGAAAACCAAGTGAGGTCGGGGAGGGGACAGTGAAGGGCGTCCAGGAAGTGGGTTCTTCCGGCTTAAGAGAGGCTGAGAGAACAGGGTCTGTCGACTGTGTGAGGTCCTTGAAGTTGGCAGTCAAGCTTTCGTTGTACAGACCTCCCGAAGCTGCAAACGTGGAGCTCCAGATGGAGCCTTCCGCCAGCGGAGAGTCCGAATAGTCCACCTCGTCTAGGTCCATTACGCCAGGTGCTAAAACAGGGTAATACCTCGGAACCAGGTAACCGTTGGAGACCGGCACTGACAACGCTGTTGGATCGGGATCCTCCTGGGGCGGGAAGTATGGAAACGAAGAAAACCAACCGGGACAAACAAGCGGGAGGAAAACGACGAGAGGCGTCCGTGACTTGTCTGTGAACTGTTATGCAGGACCCTAACAGCGAACGACGGAGGTAAAAAAACAGGGTAAAAGGAAAAGGTAGGTAAAGGCTCTCTTCGCGGGTGAAAAAATAAAAGGTCGCGAGCCCAAGCACATGTGCCGAGCTGTGTCAGGGGTGGCTGCAGGGCCGATGCCGGCCTGCAACCCCATTCCATTACCCCCGTTCAAACCATGTTAAACCAGGTCCAGCCGTACCCGCTCACTTCCTCTCTAAAATAAATATAAATATTATTTGGATGTTTAGTCGTATATTTTTACCTTTTTCAAGTAGTGAAGTAGTGAAGATTTTCTCATAAGTAATTATTAAATATTAATATAGCTAATATATTAATGATACTATTAACCATATTAAATTATATGTACATTTTTTCTAATGAAAATCTATACATATATTTTAATAGGTTTACTATATTTTTTTATGGGAAAGCTAAGATTTGTAATTTTGTAACAATTACAAAACTTTACATGAAAAAAATCTCGAAGGATTTAATTTTTTTTTAGTGGATAGAAGCCTTAGTCACGATTCAGAATTTGCTCTAATGATTACTCTCTCTCTATATATATATAATCAAATTAAACGAAGAAAGTGTTATTATTGGAATCTGGAAGTGGTGACTCACCAAAACAACACACAAATCCTCTAAAGACATTTTATCATGTCGAGCAACAATAACATGAGTAGATCTTTCACTCAAGTGACACACAACATGTAAACTAGAGCATGCAAATCTTTGTCTTAAACAAGTTCATGTTTATCATGATATTATTGGAACAATTCTACAATTGTAAAAGAGATATTGAGTAATAAATGATTGATAAAAATGACAAAATTGATGTTGTTACAATGAGTTTTAAAGTTTTTCCATTACACCAAAACCCACAGGCACTAGTAAATTTCCAAGTTGGTAACATCATCTTGAGTGGGTGGTTAGTCCCATGTTCCCATGGTGACGATTAGTCCACGAAATCAATTCCTAGAGGTGTGATAATTAATCCAACACCCCCTTCCTTCCAACGTAACTTGGGGGAACAAACTTGGGCCATGGCTCTAATACCATGTTCTAGAAAATAAGATATTCCATACAAAACAAACACCTACTATAACAATTCACACAACCAAATCACATATGTGAGATTCCAAACAATCAAATTTTCAATAGATTGGGCACACTTGAGTGTTCTAATAAAAATGCTTGCAATAAAAATTAAAAAAACACGAACACCAAAGGGATTTGAAAACGCAACCTCTTATTTATACTAATAACTGAAAACAAGATACATGCTCATATAAAACATACTGAAGCCCCTACCAATAGCATGTATGGCTGCTCAACAATGACTACTCTAAAACACTAAAGACCACTTGTGAATCTTGGATGGATCCACCACACCAATGTTACATCGGGGTTTTCGTCCCGGGATCAAATAGGAATTGGCCACGCCAAGTTCTCAAGAAAACACATTAGGATAGATAAATCAGATGATCCAAATGCCTAGCTTCTATCCCATTTTAAAGGCTTGATCGACTCTCTAGAACCTTACTTTATTCTTTCCCTCGAAAACCGAAGGCAAATAACATGGGATGATACCATGGGAAAATACCACAGTAAATACCGTGGGCAGATCCCATCCAATTGACCATATCAGAAAGGGGATATTACAAATCCTCCACCCAAAGATTGCTTGCCTTCAAGCAATCCATGCCTATCCACAACATAAGCATTCTTACATTGATACCAGGATCCCCTACAAACCAGTGTGATATCCCATGCCTCCATGTTAAATGATCCTAAATGGATCATTCAATACCTGGATCCCAATGCCACCTAAGTCCTGGGACTTGTGGGTTATGATACCGCCTCATTCCTCCGTCATTGATTGTGCCTAAGAGCCCATGTTGTGATATGCCCTTGGCTAAGAGTGTCCTCCTTATATACATCCCATCAATAGAATACAAACTCATAATCTCTCGCCAATCCATGTTGTGGGAAGGATAAGCACATGGAACAAATCTAGTATGTTTCTCAATGTCCCACACATGTTGCTCTACCCAGTCACTCAACAAAATCCATTTGAAGAATTCTGCCCTACTCTCCCTAGTGTGTAGAAGTGGGTTGGTAGTGCTACAAGCCTTATCTATGTACTCTTGTAGAGGGTTGTTGTGGAACTCTCCACTGTACTCTTCTTGCTGCCTTGTGAGGGTGACCCAAACTTAAACAAGGGCGCAAAAACTTATAGATATAATCATAAACACAGAGATGCAACAGAAAAACACTTCATTTCATTAATAGAAAAATATTGAACTATGCTTACAAATAGAATGGAAATAAGATAGCTCGGGCGATGGTAGCTTATCTCTGAGAAGAGATGTGGTGGATACATGCCTTTGAACTATGTTACAATGAGGCTCAAGGGCCTATTTATTATTAGAAAACATGAGAAAACCCTGAAAAACCAAAACCCTAAACCCAGGAGATGTAACACCAAGAGTTTGTGGGAGTCGTTGGGCAGCCAACTTCCTAGGGTTGTAACTTGGTCATATTATCTATGTTTGGAACATACGATACCTTGTTGGAAAGGTCTCTCTGAGTACTACAGGTTTCATTGTAGGCCTTTGCCTATGGTTATGAGCTTACCGTGGACCCCAAAAAAACACTGTTTAGGGGGTCAAAACTGCTTCGGAAGTTCAAGGCCCGAAAAACTGCTAAAAATAGTAAAGACTGAAATGAACAAGGAAACAAATGAAACTAACTGGGGGGAGTCTAGGTGGAATAGGCGGGTGGCCACCAATATCCACCTAGATCATTCCTCCCCCCTTAGAAAGCAATGGTCCCCATTGTGTGCAGAGCCTCCACGAGGTGAGGAAATTTCTGTTGAACCTGGTCCGTAGTGAACCACTTGCCTTGGTGAAGGAGTGGGCTTGCTCTGACAACTCAATATAGTTGTATCCTCTGTTGGCAAGTGTTCTTGATCTCTGTGTCCATGATCTAATTAGTTGTGGCCTGTTCCACATAGTCTAAGTTGAGCTCTATTGGTGTGAGTTATTCTGCAATGTTAGATGTGTCCAACAATGGTGGAAAGTATGGCTAAAGGTGGTCTACATTGAACACTCGGTGCAGACTAAGGAACCATGGGATGCTGAGCTTGAAAGCATTGTCACCGATGACCTTGGTGATGGTGTATGGCCCATATAGGAGTGAGCGGAGCTTGCAGTGGGGTCCAGCAAGACGCTCCTTTTGCAAATGTATCCAAACTTTTTCGCCGACCTGGAACTTGTGCGACACTCGATGTTGATCATGGCACTGCTTGTACTTAGCATTGGCTCTGTCCAATATATCATGGACTCACTGGTGGATGTGTTGAATGCGCTCAATGAAGTTGTTAGCCCTTTCAGCTTCGAACTGAACGTGAGCCCAATCTACTTGAGTGGCTGCAAATGGTATGGCCACATCAATGGGGCATAATGGTTGAAATCCCAACCCTACCTGAAAGGGGATGTGGCCTATTGAGTTGTGGAGAGCTTTATTGTAGTTATGTTGGACATAGGGGAGACTTTCATCCCATGTGGGTGGATGCTTTGAGTTGTACATGTGCATAATGTGTACGACCATCCTGTTGCCAACCTCTATTTGGTCATCATTTTGGGGATGGAAAGCTGTGGACTTAGTAAGTTTTGTATCTAGCATTGACCAAAGACTTAAACAAAATGCACTTAGGAATCTGTTGTCCCAATCTGAGATAATGGACTATGGGATCCCAAAGTGTACCCACACTTGCTCAAATAAGAGCTTAACAGTGGCCTCTGCTGTGATACTCTTCTTACAGGCCACCATGATGACCATCTTAGATAATTTGTTGACGACTACAAAAGCGCAATTGTTGATGTGCTTAGTAGAAGGAAGGCCCGACATGTAATCCATGGAGGCAAATTCCCAAGGTCGGCTAGGAGTAGGTAGAGGAATATACATACCTTGCTTCTTGATGGTTGGTTTGGAAATGACACAGGTTATGTAGGATCTAATGTACTTCCCAACATCTTGACGAAGTTTTGTCCAATAAAAATACTTTTGCAATACTGCCAGTGTTTTCTCTTCCAGCGACCTGACTGTAGTGCGCCTCCCAAATCATCTTGGCACGCTCACTTGAAGGAACACAGAGGTGTCCCAGGTGGCATAACAGTGCATCCTGAAGGTGAAAATTTGGAACTTGCTTCCCTTCTAGGAGTGTATGGTATATGTTGTTGAATTCTAGATTGCTCTTATAAAGATGCGGCCATCCCGATGTCTCGTGTCCACAGGAGTCGAGCACAATGATCAATGCCATGACCAGTGGTCAGCTGAGGCAATCAACGACATTATTCATGCTTCCATTCTTATACTTAATGTTCAAATGGAAATGTTGCAGATAGATGGACCATTTTTTATGGCGATCATTCTGCAACTTCCCTTGTGTCTGTATGAATTGTAGAGGTTAGTGGTCTGTGTGGATAACCGTTTCCTTCCCTAGAATCTAATGCTTCCATTGACAACAGATCTACATAATGGAATACATTTCTTTGTCGTAAGTGGGGTACTTTAAGACTGTGTCTAAAAGTGTCTTAATGTGGTAAGCCATTAGATGCCCATGCTGATTAAGAACCACACCAATAGCATAGTCGAAGGCATTTGCCTCAATCTCAAATGGTTATTGCAGGTTTGGCAATGTGAGCATAGGTGTAGAACAAAGGTGATTCTTCAACTCAGAGAATGCTTGTTGTTGAGTTTCTAACCAAAAAAACTTTGATTCATGTCCGCCCTTGGTGACTTGACTTAAAGGCCAAGTGATATGAGAGAACCCCAACGAGAACCTACGGTAGAAATTGACAAGACCCAAAAATCTGCAGAGCTCTGTTAAAGTGGTTGGGGCTAGCCAATCCCAAATGACTTGTATCTTGGATGGGTCCACATGTACACCCTACTAATCAATGATGTACCCCAGATATTGAATGTGGGTCAGGCCAAAGGTACATCGCATGGTTTGAAGAACTTGTCGAATATGGTGGAGGTTCTCTCCCAAACTTTAGCTGAAGATCAAGATGCCATCTAAATAACCACCATGAATGCATTGGTGAAGGGTCGCAAGATGTCATCCATTAATCTCATGATTGTTGCAGGGGCGTTCGTTAATTTGAACCGCATGAAAAACCATTGGAAAAGGCATTCCTTGGATTTGAAGGTAGCCTTCCATACATCGGAGGGTTTGATAGGCACCTGGTGATAACCTAACTTCAAGTCAATCTTGCTGAAATATTGGGCCCCATTAAGGTAGTCCAGAAGGTCATAAATCCACGGGATTGGGTACCTATTCCTGATAGTGATCTTGTTCAATGCCCGATAGTAAATACAGAGCCTCTAGGTCCCATCCTTCTTCTATACCAATACAATTAGGCTCCCACAAGGTGATGAGCTTGGCTTGAAGTGCCCTTTCTACAATAGTTCCCGAATCTGCCTCTTGATCTGATCATTCTCCATAACAAAGTGTCGATAGATCGATCCATTGGGCAACGGTGCACCCAAGTTCAGATTGATGGAGTGCTTGACCTGACAATGTAGTGGTACCCCTGTGGGTGAGGCGAAAATATCCTTGTACTCCTCCATGACCTTGTTCATCTGCTGTTGTTGTGCATAGGAGCCCTGCCTAAAAGCCGTGGCCACAACCTTCTTCTTGCCCTGGGGGCGAATCATAAGGAAAACAATTTTCCTGGTCTGGGAAATGATCTTACTGCATTGCTTTGCAATGATCAAAGAGATGGCGGTAGGCAGGGCTACCTCTGGTATCTTGTACAACTTATTAGCCAAAGTAATAATCACAAAGCAAGGTCTAGATTCATATACATCATGTCGCTTCCACAAGTATGGTTGTCATAAAAATACATCACAAACTTCAAGAGAACAACGTCACATAGTACCTCATCCTTGAAGGGCTTGATGCTCCAGGGAAGGCGACACTGCTTGCTGACGTGAAGATCTTGTCCTTGGTGAAGCCACCCGATGGTGTACGACTATGGATGTGTTGTAGTCTTTAGGCCTAGCCGCTTCACGACCTTTGTTGGAATGAGGTTCTTTTGGTTCCCGCTGTCGATAATGAACTGCAGTGGAGAATCCTTCACCCACATCTATGAGTGGAAGAGGCATTCCCCCTCCTATGGATTTTCAAGCTCAATCTTCTGGATCTTGGTGGTGGCCACTGCGGCATTGGGCTCCACATCAATGATCTTCTTCCCTTTGTCAGTTCCCTTATCGGGTTGTGATTCAGAGTCAAACCCTGCATCTAATTCGGAAGCCTTCAGCTCAGCCACTAGTGACTGCTTGGCCCGACACTCACTTGTATTATGAGTGGAGCTCTTATGGAACTCACACCATTTTCCTATGTCCTTCTTCAGCTTCGTGGTGTATTGAATAATATGACACTTATTCACAGAGATTATCCTGATTATACACTATTTGCGGAATCATGCATAATGCATAACCTCCTCTACGTTGATCATCAATTTTGCGGAATTAAGAAACAATCGCATGCGCACATTAAAGCATCAACCACACATATCAACACAGTATATCACGGGGAAAGCATACAACTGAAAACCCCCAAATATCTGTATATTATATTGATTGAGAACATGTAACAATACATAGTACAATACTCCTCACAAGTACTTAGTACTATCTCCACCTGTTACACACAAACTAGCTCAGATCTGAATCAATCACTGGCTCAAATCTCCTCCACTGCACAATCCTGCATGAGAATAGAATGAGAATGATTGATCCAAACTCGTATTTTCCTTGTGTAACACTACACAATCCTCATTGGCAACTCAATCCAACTGATTGTGCAAATCACATGCACAACTATAGTCACAACTGACAGCTGTGTTGCCCTTTCACTCATCTCTAACACTTGTCTCCACTGAACTGTCCATGCACTGAGTTAACTGATGTATTCCTCAGTTGATTCATGAGTTAATAATTAGTGAATTAATTAATAACTAATTCACATAATTTATCATTAGTCTATTTGTCAGTTAGACTAACTACAACTAGTTCAACTAAGTCAAATTGAATACAACTCCATCAACTCCTCATTCAACTCCACATAACTCAATCACTGAAGTTCTACCTGAAGTCCTTCATGCAATAGCTCGAGTAACCCATAAGAAACACGTATTTCCTTCTAGCAACTGCATGTGCCACATTCGTAGCTCGAACTGAAGTGCTCCAAGAGAATAAGATAATGTTTATAGTCCAAATATTATTAAGAGCTAATAATATTTGATTGTTCTATTTTTAGCCTGGCAGTGTAAAAATAGACTCCGCCCATATGTCTAAAAATAGAGGTCCATCTATTTTTACCAACATGACCAATCATCCACAAATAGCCTCCTGCAACTCATAAACCATGATCCATATGTCTAAAAATACACTTTGCGCCAAAAATAGCCTGCGGGACCACTTAGTGAAGGCGACTTCTTTTCACTAAGCTCCATCATCTTGTTGCATTTTCAACACTCCCTCTCAACACGATATGGATTATCTGCAACCCCTATCATGTCTCTGTGGTATTCGAATTTTCTCCTGGTCAGCGCCTTCGTCAAGATATCAACATCCTGATCCTCTATGGGAATATATGAAAGTAACATGATTCTCTGTTGCACACAATCTCTGATATGATGGTTCTTGATTTCGATGTGCTTGGATCTATCATGAAATACAAGATTAGCCGAGAGTTTAATGCAACCCTGGTTATCACAGTAAATCACAGTAGGATGCAAATGAGACCCGAACAACTCGACCAGGATCTTCCTCATCCATATAGCCTCGCATGCATCCAAACTTGCTGCCATATACTCGGCCTTCGCTAAACTGAGTGGCACGAATCTCTGCTTCCTGCTGTACCAAGAAACTATCGTCGATCCGATACTGAAGATCCCTCCAGATGTGCTCTTTCTGTCTGTTGGGCTTCCTGCCCAATCTGCATCCATGAAGCCACATAGCTTCACCTCATCCTCCTGTCTGTACCACAATCCATATCCCGATGTGCCTCTGAGATAATGCAATACATACTTGCTTGCCTTCCAGAAGATCTTGGTTGGCTTAACCATAGCTTGTGAAAGCTGGTTAACAATATAGCATATATCGGGTCGTGTATTGACCAGATACATAAGTGACCCCACCAACTGTCGATAAACAGTGGCATCCACTACCTCCGCTGAAGTACCATCCTCCTTCCTCCAACCTCCAGGAAGAAACACAGTCTTCACATCCATCTGATGGATGTGCCACCCCATCTGCATCACTTTGTATATCCATCTCGAACCCACCATTGACTTCCCATCTGGTCTTGGGACAATCTCCCATACACTGTTTCTGACAATCGAATTATACTCTTCCACCATGGCATCTACCCATGCGAGATCCTCCACAACTTCCTCGAAAGAGGATGGCTCAGTCATGACAAATTTAATCACAAGAGTCATGTATCCAGTGTACCGATCAGGTAACTGTCTCTGTCTGCGCTCTGCTGTAGGTGGTCCTACAACCTTCTCTGCATCTTGAGCCAGTCGGCCAGCTTCTGTAGTGTGCTTTCACCCTCTGATGGTTGGCGCTGCATGAGTGGTCTCTTCCACTCCATGAACTTCATCTTGTGGCTGATCCACATCCTAAAGCTCATCCTTAGGAACTAATAGCTCCTCATCTGCATGCAAGTGTGGCTCCCTCTCAAGCGAACACTTCATGGATTTCTCCTCCTGAAATTTTATATCTCGTCGCACAACAGTCTTGCGACTATCTGGAAAATACACACGATAGTTGTGGGGCGTATCAATGTACCCCACAAATATCCCAACCTCTGCGATCAGCTCCAGCTTCATCATGGCATCCTTCGTCACATGCATGTAAACAGGAGAACCAAAAATTCTCAAATGGGAAATGTCAGGCCTCTTACCAGAATAAGCCTCCTCAGGTGTACTCATGCCAGGTATCTTGTGAGGACAACGGTTCTGCACATATACTGCAATATTGCATGCCTCCGCCCACAAGTGAAGGGGTAGGCCCTGATCATGCAACATCGCCTGTGCAACACCCACGATCGTTCTGTTCTTCCGCTCAGCAACCCCATTCTACTATGGGTTATGGGGAGCTATGAGCTCTCTTCGAATCCCTCCTGTGCTGCAAAAGTCCTTGAACTCGCCAGAGATGAATTCACCACCATTGCCGCTCCTAAGAGCCTTCACCTTCTTCCTTGATTCCTTCTCGACCAGTGCTTTGAACTCAAAGAACTTTGAGTATGTCTTGCTCTTCTTCTGCATGAAGAAGATCTAGCACTTTCGGGAGAAATCATCAACAAAGATCACATAGTACCTGTGCTTTACTGTCAAAGCTACTGAGAAAGGTCCACACACGTCTGTGTGAATTCTCTCAAGGATCATCGTGGTGTGACTATCCTTCTCATGAAAGGTGGCTTTCACAAATTTTCCCAAAGTGCACCCCTTACACTGATCTGACTGCGCAAGAGTGCCTTTAGGAAGCCCAGAAGAAATCTGCTACAGTATTGTCAAGGCTCCATGGTGAAGGTGGCCCAATCTCTGGTTCCATAGCTCGTCATCATCCTGGCTCACCACTCCTTCTGCCTTGCATGCCATTGCTGCACAACCATCTACATGTAACTGATAAAGGTTCTTGACTTGATCTCCTATCTTCCGGCTTTCTCCAGTTGTCTTACTGTGCAGGAAAGCCTTTCCATCGCTGAAAACAACATCATATCCCTTGTCTTCTAACATCGCCACAGAGATAAGATTCTTCTTCAATCTTGGAACATGCATCACTTCCTTCAATACGAAGGGTTTACTAGACTCCCTCTCAAAGGAAATGGTACTGATACCGGTCGCACTGTATCTACCATCATTGCCCATCTCGATGTGCACTCCAAGATCTTTCTCATCCAGATCAGAAAACAAATCTCGATCTCCTGTCATGTGAAAAGATGCATCACTATCAAAGAACCATACTGATCCCATCACACTTGATACCAAGCATGCGATCAACGAAAATCCCAGCTCAAATTGCGAGGCTAAGGCCTCTCCCGCTGCAGATCCAACAACTTGCTTATTTTTCTTCTTATGCGGACAATTTGTGGCATAGTGTCCGTGCTGGTGACAGTGAAAGCACTTCATCTTGGACATGTCCTGCTTCTTGCCTTTCGCACCGGAATGAGAAGCTTTCTTATTCTTCCCCTTCTTTTCTTTGGCAGCCAAAGTGCAATTTTCTTCATCAGATGCCTTTGATGAAGATTCATCCCTGGTATTCCACCTGATCTCCTCTTGCACAAGATCCGACCAAAGTCTCTCCCATCTTGGCAATTTCTCCGACCATTGACAGAGTCTTGATAGGAATGCCAACACTTCGGAAGACCAAGGAGAGCCAAGCTCACCAAGTCCTCATCATCGACAATCACCTCCACACTTCCTAGCTCATCCCGACATTAGGTGAACTTCGTGAGATACTTGGGCATACTGTCGCCTTTCTCACACTTTATGTTTCTGAGTTTATCCTTGAGCGCCAACTTCCTCTGGTTGCTCTTGCTTTGGAGTAGATCTATCAACGCTTTGCACATCAAGTATGGAGAGGCCTTTCCATGGAGGCTGGACATAATGTGATCCCTCACGCCCTCCAACAGAATCCTTCGACACTTTGTTGTCTTCTTTTGCCAATCCCCGACTTGAGCAACATCAGTAGGTTTTGGGACATCCGCATCTATGAACTCCTTCAACCCATTATCATCTAACACCGCCTCCATCCTGTCCTTCTATGCAATATAGTTCGAGCTTCCCTCAAGGGCATACTCCAATCACAATATGTTGAAATACATTTCAACTTTGACACCAAGAAAACACTACTGCAAATTCGAATTCCACCAGCTCAAAACTCAACCGCTTCTGATCTAAAATTCATGAGAACAAAGTATTTCTTGTACAGAGATCGACTGTATGGGCATTCACTAGATATCTCACCTTCCAAAATAAAGATGAATCCAGAGGCTACCTGGCCCGGTTACAGACTCTTCCTAAAGAAATAAAATGTAAACACTTTTTGAATAATAGATCCGATGATCAATTCTCCACTGATATCATGTAGAAATCTCTTCTACAAATCAGCTCGCTCTGATACCATGTAGAAATTTTGAATAATATGACACTTATTCACAAAGATTATCCTTATTGTACACTATTTGCGGAATCATGCATAATACATAACCTCCTCTATGTTTCTCATCAATTTTGCAGAATTAAGAAACATTCACATGCGCACATTGAAGCATTAATCACACATATCAACACAGTATGTACCCGGGGAAAGCATAAAGATGAAAAACCCCAACTATATGTATATTATATTGATTGAGAACATGTAATAATACATAGTACAATGCTCCTCACAAGTACTCAATACTATCTCCACCTGTTACACACAAACTAGCTCAGATATGAATCAATCACAGGTTCAAATCTCCTTCGCTGCTTGCCTGCCTCCACTGAGCAATCCTGCATGAGAATACTGATGAATGAATGATCCAAATTTGTATTTCCCTCGAATATACCACGCAATCCTCATTAGCAATACTCAATCCATGCATGTGCAAATCTCATGCACAACTATAGTCACAACTGACATCTGTCTTGCCCTTTCACTCACCTCTAACACTTGTCTCCACTGAACTGTCCATGCACTAAGTTAACTGATGTATTCTTCAGTTCTTTTATGAGTTAATAATTAGTGAATTAATTAATAATTAATTCACACCACTCATCATTAGTCTATTTGTCAGTTAGACTAACTACAACTAGTTCAACTAAGTCAAACTAAACACAACTCCATCAACTCCTCATTCAACTCCACCAAACTCAATCACATGAGTTCTAACTGAATTCTATCATGCAATAGCTCAACTAACCCATAAGAAAAGAATATTTCCTTCTGGAAGTTGCATGTGCCATATCCGTAGCTCGAATTGAAGTGCTGCAAGAGGATAAGATAATGTTTATAGTCTAAATATTATTAAGAGCTAATAATATTTGATTGTTCTACTTTTAGCCTGGCAGTCTAAAAATAGACTCTGCCCATATGTCTAAAAATAGAAGTCCATCTATTTTTACCAACATGACCAATCATACACAAATAGCATCCTGAAACTCATAGACCATGATCCATATGTCTAAAAATAGACATAGTCTAAAAATAAACTTTGTGCCAAAAATAGCCTCCGGGTCCACTTAGTGAAGGCAACTTCTTTTCACTAAGCTCCATCATCTTGTTGCATTTTCAACACTCTGATGCAGTAATGAGGGGATGATTACGAGGGGGGTCATGATGACCAAGTAGGTGGGGACCAATGGTCCTAATCTGGGCAACGTACACCTTGCCAACTAAGCACTCATAACCAAAAACAGCCATAAAAGGTAATGAGCACTCCTCCCTGCGCATTCTCACCACCTTTTCTTCAGTTTCTCCTCGTAACTCACCCACACAATAGTTTTCTTATGCCCCCACAACCTTGTATCCGCCATCCTCCATTGATTTCCTCCCTATTTTCTCTCTCGGCATCTTCTACAGGAGCCCTACAGGTTTTCTACAGGAGCACCTATAGGAAATCTACAAGAGGGACAATGGGCTTCTACATGAGGGGCAGTGAGTCATTTTGAAGGGAGGAAACATGATTTTTGGCACAAATTTCAGTCTGACGAGGTAGGGTTCATGAATGCCCTCTGTTGAATATCAAAATGTGAAAGAGTTGGTCTCAAATTGAAGATAAAATGCGTCTTTAAGAGGGTAGAAATACATAAAAAAAAAAATCTGTTGAAAAAAAAAAACACAGTCCCCTCTGTTTTTCTATTTCACTCAAAATTCTTTGTCTCCACCTCCATATTTGGTTTTTCAAAAGAAGTACAGGCAATATGACAGGTGTGTTTATGAGAAAAGAGCCCACTAACTCCACTAGACTCCATGCACATCCTCAAGTGGTGGAAATATTTACAAAGGCAAACTGGATGAATTTATTTGAGAAGTTTAGAGGGTTTGATGATGAAATTGCCCGTGAATTTGCTCTCTCTCTGGTCCCTCACACAAGAACTCATGCTACTGTAACCATTAGAGGCCTCTCCATTGAAATAACTATTGAATTCATTAGTAGGGTCACTACCCATCCTCTTGGGCTGCCTTGGAGTAAAGATGAGAAAATAATTGGCCAGGCTACCAAGAGGAAATTTTTCCAAGATAATGAAACCCCTGTTGAAGACAAAAATGGAATTAGGAGGGCTAGTGTACCATATCCCTGGGATGAGGTTAGCTACCAAGTGATAAATACATTTCTTGTGAGGGAAGTCACAACATTGTTTATGGATATCATTTCAGAATACCATTCCCCCATGAGGCTGAAGGAGGCATTGAAAAGAGTGCCAATGTACAAGCGCTCCATGCAAAGGCTGAAGGTCAACTAGATTGGCCTCCAACTAAGTCCTCCACTCATATTAGGCATGATGGAAGGTAGAAGAGAAGAAGAAGAGAAGGAGCAGTGGAAGGACATAAACAAAAAGGTAGGATTTTATGGAGAACAAGAGCAGACCACATCAGAAGCCTGGAATGCTAGGGAGGCCATCAGGGCCATGAAAGACCAAGAGATTGACTAGGTTGCTCAGAGGATGAGTAACACCTTCAATAGGGGGGTGTGTTGAAGCCCCGAAAATCGGGTCGACAACAAGGGCGATACTCACCCGGTCCGGACCTTGGTTGACAGCTCCTTATCCGTTTGGTATAGCGAGTCCGACTGGGGATAATGGGACCAATTTCCCAATCTAAGGGTGTGTGTGTGCAGAGTTGGACGTTGCTGATCTAAAGTTCGTATCTGAGCTACTTTAATCTAACTCTATGCTATTGTAATCTAATGAAAACAACACATCTAATCTATGCTAACCCAGGATGTAATTCTTCTATTATGCGATCTAAAGAGATTTCAAATAATAGCTGGTAATAAAGATCATTCAACAATTATAAGAATATAAATCAGTTAAGATGAACCACTTTGCATAAAAAGTTAGGCAAAACAGTTGTGAACAGCCTATCGCATAATAAATTATTCACACATTAAACATAAATAAATGGCTCCACCGTACAAAAGTGTCAAATGGTAACACAAGCATTCATGTAATAACATATAAACAACTAAAAACTATATATTGCTTTAAGAATATAAGCAGAAATGATCAAGAGATAAAAGTACCATTTATGACTGGTCCTACTCATAAGCTTCAAGAAACAATGATTTATCT